>PVJC01003261.1:0-72151 GCA_004026665.1 Murina feae
CTGGTGCCCTGGTGCCCTGGTGCCACTTCCAACTGCCAGCATAGGCAGGCAGTTGCAACAGAACCCTTTGGTTTGCTCAAGTTCCGTGGCTGTTGGCCTCCATCTTGGCTGGGTTAATTTGCATACAGCCGCTCTGATTGGCTGTTGGCCTCCATCTTGGCTGGGTTAATTTGCATACAGCCGCTCTGATTGGCTGGTGCTAACGGTCACATTTGCATATTTTGCTTTTATTATGGAAGATAAGAAGGTGGTCTAATTTCATGTTTTTTTGCGTGTAACTTTAGTTTCCCCAACACCCTTTATTGAATAAAATCTTTATTCTATTGTATGTTCTTGCCACCTTTGTCAGATATTAATTGACTAGGGACCCGGTGCACAAAAATTTGTGCACTCAGGGGGGTCCCTCTGCCCAGCCTGTGCCCTCTCACAGTCTGGGACCCCTCAGGGGCTGTCCACCTGCTGGCATGCCTGGCCAGCCTGGGTGAGGGGCTGATGGCTGTTTGCAGGCTGGCCAAGCCCCCCAGTGTGGATCTTCACCCCATGGGGGTGTGACCAACCTGGGTGAGGGGCTGAGGGCTGTTTTTAGGCTGCCTACAGCTCCCATTGACCCAAAGTCCCAGTGAGGCTGGCTGGAATCAGGTTTCTGGGGTTTATTTATCTTCTATCATTGAAACATTGTTGCCTTGAGCAGAGGCTCAGCTGGCCTAGGCAGGCAACAGAAGCCTCCTATTTGCTCTAGCTCTGTGGCTGCTGGCCGCCATCTTGGCTGAGTTAATTTGCATACAGCCGTTCTGATTGGCTGGTGGGCATGGCTTGGCTGGTGGGCGTGGCTTGGCTGGTGGGTGTGGCTTGGGCGTAATGGAGTGAGGGTCAATTTGCATATTACTCTTTTATTAGATTAGATCATATACAACTGGGTTTAATTTGAGGCTCTCTGTTCTATTGATCTATGTATTTGTTTTTGTGCCCGTACCATGCAGTTTTGATTACTATAGCATTATAGTATGGAGTATGATACCTCCAACTTTGATCTTCTTTCTCAAGATTTCTGTGGCTCTTCAGAGTCTTATGTAGTTCCATATAAATTTGGGATTATTTGCTCTAGTTTGATGAAAATGCCATTACCATTCTGATAGGGATTGCATTGAGTCTATAGACTGGATAGCATGGACATTTTAATGATGTTAGTTCTTACTATTTATGATATAGGATATGCTTCCACTTAGTCATAACTTCTTCAATTTCTTTCTTCAGTGACTTATAATATTTTGAGTACGGGTGTTTTACCCACTTAATTCAATTTATTTCTCAGTATTTTATTTTTTTGATACAATTGTAAGTGGGAGAGATATATATAATTTATTTTTTTAAAACTACTAGTTCTAGACCCCAGAGTTTCTTTTGTTTTTAAAAAATATATTTTAAAAAATATATATTTTATTGATTTTTTACAGAGAGGAAGGGAGAGGGGTAGAAAGTTAGAAACATTGATGAGAGAGAAACATTGATCAGCTTCTTCCTGCACCCCCCACACTGGGGATGTGCCCACAACCAAGGTACATGCCCTTCACAGGAATCGAACCTGGGACCCTTCAGTCTTCAGGCTTATGCTCTATCCACTAAGCCAAACTGATCAGGGCAGGATTTCTTTTTTAAATGTCTCCTTCTGATAGTTTATTATTGTATAAAAATGCAACCAATTCTCAATTATTATTTTGTATCCTGCTACCTAATTCATTTTTTAATTCTAGTAGTTTTTTGGTAGAACCTTTAGTGTTTTTTATATACAGTATCATGTCCTTTGCAAATAATGACAGTGTTATGTATTCCTTTCCACTTTTGATGCCTTTTATTTGTTTTTTGATTGTTGGATTGCTGTGGCTAGCACTTTCAATAATATGTTGAATAAGCATGATGAAAGAAGACATGGGCTTTTAGTTTTTCCCCATTGAGTATAATGTTAACTGTGTTTTTTTCACCTGTGTTCTTTATTATGTAGATATATGTTCCTTCCATTCCCATCACACAGAGAGTTTTTTTTATCATAAATGGGTAATAGATTTTGTCAAAAGCTTTTTCTGTGTCTATTGATATGATCATATGATGTTATTTTTTATTTTATTTATATAGTGTATCATATTAATTGATTTGTGGATATTGATCCAACATTGAATCCAAGAAATAAGTTCCACTTGATCATGGTGTATGATCCCTTCCATGTATTTGTGGATCCCATTTGCTAATATTTTGTTGAGAATTTTTTTACTTCTATGTTCATCAAGGACAATGAATTATAATTTTTTAAAATTTTGTAATGTCTTTTTCTGTTTTTTTTTGAATCAGTATAATGCTGGCCTCATAAAATTATGGTGGCGAGCCTTCCCACTTCTTGAATTTTTAGAAATAGCTTGAAAAGGATAGGTATTAGTTTTTCTTCAAATATTTGGTAAAATCCACCTGTGAATTCATCTGATCCAGGACTTTTGTTGTGAGAGTTGTGGTTTGTTTTTGTTTTGTGTGTGTGTGTGTGTGTGTGTGTGTGTTTTATTACTGCTTCAGTTTTGTTGGTTGTTATCAGTCTGTTCACATTTTCTGTTTCTTCTTGATTTAGTCCTGGAATATTGTATGTTTCTAGGAATTTATCCATTTCTTCCCCAAAATTACTTGAGGACACTTATCAAAATTACCATCAGTTAACATCAGTATCTCAGTGAAAAATTAGTAAAAAACTGACCATGGAGGAATTTAATTTATTTCTCATTTCTTCTAGTCTTGATTTTTGTCCTTTCTAATAGCTACAATAAGTGATGCTAGTATCTGTGTCCATCTCTATTCCACCTTCAGTTCATTAAGAGTACATTCATTGGAAGCCAACTGTTGACACAATACTAAAATTAATTATTATGAAAGAAACTAACATTTGTTGAGCACTATCTCATTCAATTGTCTTTCAGCCCTGGGAGAGAAATACTCTAATCAGGCCTTAACAAATGATTAAACTGAGGTTTAGAAAGGTATTTCTGAGGTCACAGAATTAGTCTGTGGTAGATGTCAGAGTGGAATCTCGATCTGACTGATTCTAAAGTCTAGAGCACAAGCTCTTAAGCCATGCACCATATTGCTTTCTATGATGTCACTTCTGTTGAGAGAACCTAAAAGGGAATAAAATTCTTCTAGCTTTCAAAAGAAATTCAAAGTAATTTTTAAAGACGATTTACACAAATTCCAATGCAATGTGAGCATAGTTAACTGATAATACATCAACATGTATAAAATGCCTGAGTGGAACAGTAGAAGGTCGGGCCCACTTGTGCAAAGCCACATGGAAGGGAGTTAAGATTCTAAATAAGTTTTAAGATCAGCAGGGCATGAATTTATGACAACCTTACCTAGAATTAGACAATTCTAGGATTTTTGTCTGTAGACAAAGCTCTTGTCTAAGTCTGAAGGGAATTTCAGAAATGCATAGTTTTCAGCAAATGTTTAGAATTCTTTCAAAAATAGGTCCAGTTGAAGTTTCTACAGCTCTTTTTAATTCTGACTTTGCTCTAATTTGTCTTTCCTTACCAATTTCCCTTCCTCCTTTTCCATGGCTAATTTTCCGCTTTTCATATCATTGGTTAATATTTAATTCCTGTACTTCCCCTCCTGAGGATCCATGGGATATTAGTTATCCATGGAGTAATTTTTACTAAGGTTAGCAGAGTGGGTAGATGTCTTATAATAATCATACAAGGTTGAAATTATTTTAATTAGTTTATAGATAACAAACTGATGCTGAGAGGGATTAAGTATCTTGCTCAAAGCCACTTAGATAGTAAGTGGTCAAGCCAAAAATTAAATCTAAGCTTTTCTGCCTCCAAAACATGTGTGTGTTTCCTATGAGTCATACTACATTATATTCTGAGCAGGTGGTTGATATTTAAAAGGAATGAACAAACGCTACCCACCAAAAATAACTCCTCCACTCAATGGTATTGTGCTTTAAATTATTCGAGATGCATCCCTCTTGGATTCTTTCCTTGAAGTGTTTAAGTTAATAATTATTCTTTACTTTTTAGACCTTGACACAGCACTTTAATGTACATTAAATTAAATGTAGGAATACTTTTAGCTGCTCAAATAATAGAAAACCTAACTAACAGGTTCTTTAAAAAATAGGGTAAGTGGTTGTTGCTGGCTCAGTGACTTAAGATATCATGCTGGAATTTTTGTGATTCTTTTGGACTTTTTCTCATGGTCACAAGGTAGCTAGCTGCTACAGACTTAGGTATCCCCTCTGTTAAGGTTTGGAGGAAGAGAAGCAAGAGGGCTATGCTAGCCAGATGTCTTTTTTTTTTTTTAATCCAAAGAAGCAAAGACATTTTAATTAGTTCTTCAACAACCTTTTGCTTATGACTGCCAGTCTGAATTGAAGTACATGGCTACACATACCTGCAAAAGACTCTGAGAAATTCGATATTTCTGTAATGGAGATGGGCAGGAGAGATGAGGGATGGGAATTAGGTTAGAGAGTTAACAAGTGTTGTGCACAACATATGGTATATGTTCATCATTGTAATTACTTTCAGAGACAGCAAATGTCATTTTTATTTTATAAATGATGGAAATAAGGCCCATGGAGTTTAAATGACCTCTCAAGGTCATATAACAAGCTAGACTATCTGGAATCTGATCCTTGGTTTCCTGCATTCCAGGACAGGGGAAGAGGTCAGGGGAAGCTACATCATAGAGGGTATGTGGTGCTTTCCCTCATTTTCCCTTTTATTTATTAAAATATTTATTTTCTCACATGGTTGCAAAATTAAAAAACATTAGATATTATATAATTAAAAGTCTCTTTTTTATTTCTAATCCCCAGCCAGGGTCACGTTGTGGATGTCCCTAATTTGTTTAATCCATTTCCCTATTAATGGATAGTTAGATTTCTTCACCCAGGGAACAGTTAGTTACCCAAAGATGAATATTTTACTGCACTAATTTTTGAAATTGTCCTCCTTGGACACAGAAAACTCTCAGGGCAGGGTGAGTGCACAGAGTTGCTGGAATGGGCAAGAGGCTCTAAAAGCAGAGAGGCTACAGGCTGTGTGGTGAAGGGATGACAGACAAACAGCTCTGCTCATTTCCTCCCAGTTTTGCTCTGAACTGAACAATCAGTATGAATTCTGAACATAGCCTTCCTGTCTCTTCCCTCCACCTCCCTATAATTCCGTGCTGATTGTTTTAGAGGAAATCCCTGTGAGACCATTGAAAAGTCTTCTCTCTTCCTCTGTTTGTCCTTTGACCTAATCTGTGATGGGCAATCATGATCTAACTTCTTTGTTGACTGAATCTTGGCAATGCCTTAATTAAGAAAACCCTCATTTTGGGGGCTCCCCTTTTTAGTGACTTTTTTGCTCTATTTCATCCAAAAGCTAATTTCTAAAGAAATAGCCTCTCTTTTGGAGGAATATGTGTCTGTTATTTTTCTTTTTGACCAGTATTCCCCAAATTCCTAGAACGCAACTTGGAAGTTCATAGTCCTGAGTTATAGAATCCAGGCAACCACTGTGGAAAAAAGGGGTGTGCTCCAGGTACTATTCCATGGTGTGACCTCCCAGACCCCTTTTCTGCATTTCCTCAGCATCTTCTTCACTCCTCTATAGGCATTTTAATCACTCAACTATACTTATCTTCTTCACTGAACATTAGGAGGTTTTCTTCATCTTTGTATCTATAGAACCTTACAAATAGAAGCATGCAACAATTAAGTGAAATAAAAAAGAGGCTCTTTTATTGAATATTTGGTTTAAATGTTAACCAAGAAATTATGTTTATTTTTGTGCTTTGTGTTGAAACAGTTATATAATGTAATGGTTCAAAGTTTTGCTTTAGTAAGCAGAATATTTTAGATTCCAATTGGACTCAATGTGTTTGGCCTGTAGGTTGTCCTTATGAATGTCAGTTATTTCTTTCTACTTTTGTAGTTTTGTACATTTTGGACTATTTTTGGGGATGCATTTGAATGTCTAATGATCTCATTCATTCTAATTTTTTCTTCCTCTTTTTTTTGCAATTATTTTCTCTTGTATTTATTATTAGCTTATTTATTATTAACTTAGTTATTATTAACTTATTTATTCACATGGTTACAGAATTGAAAACTAAGTATGAGCTCTGACTGGTTTGGCTCAGTGGATAAAGCATCGGCCTGCAGATTCAAGGGTCCCGGATTCGATTCCGGTCAAGGGCATGTACCTTGGTTGCAGGCACGTGCCCGGTGGGGAGTGTGCAGGAGGCAGCTGATCGATGTTTATCTCTCATCGATGTTTCTGGCTCTCTATCCCACTCTTTTCCTCTCTATGAAAAAATCAATAAAATATATATTTAAAAAAATAAAAAAGTAAGTATGAAAGATAATATAATTAAAAGTTTTCCATTCATTTCTGATACCCACTCAGTTCATCACCCCTAAGCAACACTTGCCATTAATTTCTAGAAAATTCTTTCAGAGTTATTTTATACATGTACAAATACAATACATTTCTTCCCCTTAAAAAATTACACAAGTAATGGCATATAGCTGTGTGTTTTTTTAACTCAGTTACTTACTAGCCCACTTTCTTTAATAGTACGTAACAATTTTCATGTTTTTTTAACGGTCATTTTGTGAATGTCCCTAATTTGCTTAACCCTTTTCCCTATTAGTAAATACTTAAATTATTTCTAGTCTTTTGCTAATATGCAAGCAATGCTGTGAACAAATGACCACATATGTTCACTATTAGAGGTGCAAATATATCAGTAAGACAAATTTCATATAAGGGAGTGGAACTGCATGGTCAATGAGGATGTGCATTTATAACCTGATAAATTGACCTACTCCTGATAAATTATACCAACTCATACTTCTACCAACAATATGTGAAAGGAAATGTTTCCCCATACCTTCACTAGCATAGTGTGTTATAAAAGTTTTAGGTCTTTTTCCATATGACAGGTCAAGAAAAATGGATCTCACTTTTCTCGTGGCTGAGCTTTCTGAAAGAGCCATTTTTAGTTCCTTTTTCATTACCTGCTGTTTGTGTCCTTTGCTCACGTTTCTGGTGCACTGCTTACCTTTCTTACAGATTTGTAGGAACTTTGATCTATTAGGAAATTTAGACCTCTGTAATAACAGCTGTGAACATTTTCTCCAAAGTTTTGTGTTGGTCTTTGTATTCTCTTTACTATACTTCTGGCCCAGGTGCAGAAGACAAAAGCTTACTGTAGTCACATGTATCACTTTTCTTTTAAAGCCCTGTTTTGTTTTGTTTTGTTTTTATCAGAGTTAAATGGCCTTATTTTTTGCAAACTTACAAAATAAATCATATATGATTTCTCTTAATATGTTGGTCGTTTCATTTTCATATCTATTAGTAAATCTTCATTTGTCTAGACTTTTTTTTTGATATATTGGTATGAGACAGCACCTCAACTTTATATTTTGTCCAGATGGCTACTTAGTTGTCCCCAAGTTATTTTTTAACAAATTGTGTTTCCCCACTGATTTGATTGTTCCCACTTATTTCATAATACTATGAAATTCAATGTATTTGGTTTATTTTGGACTTTCTACTCTGGACTCTTCATTATTTTATGTGCCAGTCCTACTTAGCTTTAATTATTAATTTGTTTCATAATTTATACAGGCTGTTTCTCCCTTATTACTCTTCTGTTTTGGATGTTTCCTGGTTATTCTACCTATGCTTATTTTCTCAATCAATTATTTTATTTAGTATGTATTTTTTTTCAGCTATAGTTTGCATTGAATATTATTTTATATTACTTTCAGGTGTATAAGCATAATGGTTAGACATGTATATAATTTATGACTGATCTAATAAGTCTAGTACCCATCTGATAATAACTAATAGATAGTTATTATAATACTAGAGGCCTGGTGCATGAAATTTGTGCACTGGTAGGGTCCCTAGTGGCTGCTGGCTGGGGCCTCCCTCCCTTCCCCTGGCTGGCCCCACCCCCTGGACAACTCCCAGTCAAGGGGACAATTTGCATACTATGCTTTTATTATATAGGATTATTAACTACTAGGGGCCCAGTGCACAAAAATTTGTGCACTCGGGGGTGTTCCTCTGCCCAGCCTGTGCCCTCTTGCAGTCTGGGACCCCTTGGGGTATGTCCACTTGCTGGTGTTCCTGGCCAGCCTGGGTGAGGGGCTGATGGCTGTTTGCAGGCTGGTCACAGCCTCTTCAAGGTGGGTGTCCCCCCCCCGGGTGCCTGGGCAGCCTGGGTGAGGGGCTGATGGCTGTTTGCAGGCTGGCCACAGCTCCCATTGACTCAAGGTCCTAGCAAGGCTGGCTGGAATCAGGTTTCTGGGGTTTATTTATCTTCTATAATTGAAGCTTTGTTGCCCTGAGCAGAAGGCCACAGCTGGCCTAGGCAGGCAGTTTCCTCCATCACTGGTGAAATTAAGCCTCCTGTTTGCTTCAGCTCCATGGCTTCTATAATTGAAACTTGGTTGCCTTGAGCAGAGAGGCCCAGCCAGCCTAGGAAGGCAATTTCCTCCATTGCTGATGTTTCAGAAGCCTCCTGTTTGCTCTAGCTCCATGGCTGCCAGCCATCATCTTGACTGGGTTAATTTGCATACAGCCATTCTGATCAGATGGTGGGCATGGCTTGGCCGGTGGGTGTGATTTAGGTGTAATGGAGTGAGGGTCAATTTGCATATTACTCTTTTATTAGATTAGATATTCCAAATGCTGCACTTTATATTCTGTGACTATTTTATAACTATCCATTTGTACTTCCTAATCCCTTTATTTTTTTTCACCCAGACCCTCAACCATCTACCATCTGACAAGCATCAGTTGCTCTCTGCATCTATGAGTTTATTTATGTTTTGTTTGTTTGCTTATTTTGTCCGTTAGATTATATAAGTGAAATCATATGGTATTTTCTTTCTCTGTCTAACTTATTTCACTTAGCATGATAGTCTCTAGGTCCATCTATGCTGTAACAAATACTAAGATTTCATTCATTTTTATGGCTGAGAAACAGTCTATTGTATATGTACCAAATCTTCTTTATCCTTGCTGGGCACTTAGGTCACTTCCATATCTTGACTATTCTAAACAATGTTGCAGTGAACATAGGGGTGTATATATCCTTCCAAATTAGTGTTCTGGGTTACTTTGGATAAATACCTTGAAGTGGAATTGCTGGGTCATAAGGTAGTTTTGTTTTTAATTTTTGGAAGAACTTTCATACTGTTTTCCATAGTGGATGCACCAGTTTACAGTCCCACCAACAGTGCACAAGAGTTTCCTTTTCTCCATATCCTTGCCAACCCTAGTTGTTTGTTGATTTATTAATGCTAGCCATTCTGGCCAGTGTGAAGAGATATTTCATGTGATTTCACTCTTCATTTCTCTGATGATTAGTGACATTGAGCATCTTCTCATATGTCTATTGGCCATAGGTATGTCATTCAGTATATAGTTCTTAAGCACCACTTTTGTGCTGAGCACGGCCCTGGATTCTACTAGAAAGGAAAACCAATATGTATAAGACACTATTCCAGATCAGACCACAAAGCTTACAGCTCATCGAGGAGGAAAAGCACATGTAGAAAGTTACCAGGGCTTCTGCAGCAAACCTCCTCACTCTCCTAAGCTGGCTGAGCAGAGGTTTACACACCAGCAGTTCATTTGATCATGTAACTGTACTCCTCTCACTAAACTCCAGACCCTCTTCCTGCTGATCACTCTCACTGCCCATTCATCTTGGACAACGAGCTTGAAGTATGTTTTGAGTATCTGAGCAAATATCAAACAGCTGCACTGAAAAGTTCACATTGTGATGGGATATATGCTGAGGGCACATTCTGTTTTACTGCAAGTTACTTTAGTCCTTTGGCAAAACCATTAACCATAGCTTGAAAATTAAAGTAGATTAAACACACTGCCTTGCTTTCACTCTACAATCTTTCTTCTCTTAGCAACATGAAAGAGAAAAATGAATATAGAGATGTATTAATGTCTGTCATACCAATTATTTTAATTCCCAAAGGGATCATAAAACAGGTCATATGTATTATATTGATCATCTAATCTAATAAAAAAGTAATATGCAAATTGACCCTCACTCTGTTACACATAAGCCAGGCCATCAGCCAAGCCACACCCACCAGCCAATCAAAGTGGCTGTATGCAAATTAATCCAGCCAAGATGGCAGCCAGCAGCCACGAAGCTAGAGCAAACAGGCTTCTTCCATTGCACCAGCGATGGAGGAAACTGCCTGCCTAGGCTGGCTGGACCTCTGCTCAAGGCAACAATGTTTCAATTATAGAAGTCACGGAGCTGAAGCAAACAGGAGGCTTCGTTGCCTGCCTACACCTCCGCTCAAGGTAACAAAGTTTCAATTATAGAAGCTAAATAAACCCCAGAAACCTGATTCCAGCCAGCCTCGCTGGGACATTGGGTCAATGGGAGCTGTGGGCAGCCTAAAAATGGCCCTCAGCCCCTCACCCAGGCTGGCCACACCCCCATGGGGTGAGGGTTTCCACTGGGGGCTTGGCCAGCCTGCAAACAGCCATCAGCCCCTCACCCAAGTTGGCCAGGCACACCAGTAGATGTACATCCCCCAAAGGGTCCCAGACTCCGAGAGGACACAGGCCGGGCTAAGGGACCCCCCCGAGTGCACAAATTTTTGTGCCCTGGGCCCCTAGTGTAGAATATAATAGGAATATTTTTATAGCTATATTTTAATACTTGACTTGGAATCAGTTTTAGATTACTATGATGCTTAAAATGTTTTCATTTTCTATATAGAATATCAAGTGCATTAACATACCTCTACATCTAGTAAATATTATTTTACTGTTTGAATCAACAGCCCTTACCCTTGACTCCTAGGACAACACTTTTTTTTCTTCCTACTTTACAGACTGGCTTGATCTTCCCATTGCCCGCCACATTTGGGGTTCCTAAGTACTTGGCCATTTTTTCTTTGGATCTCATAAAACTACATAAATACTGAAGCCTTCCAAATTTATTTCAATAGTTCAGACTTCTCCTCTGAATACTGGCATATATTGCTGCCTACATGGCATCTATAGTCAGATGACAGAAGCCAAAATGGAACCTTCCCTTCATACCAACTCACCATACTCAGGAAATGGCACAGTCACCTGCTGTGTTTCTCATAGTAGAAACTCAGCTTTATATGGTTCTTCCCTTTTTAAAAATCACTTCCACTTTAGAACTTCTATCAGAAAGTTCTAGCAAGATCTCCAAACTATTATCTCTAGTGAACCCACTATTTGCATTTCTATGGCAACCCCACCCCCTGATCCAGGTCATGGAGACACTAACTGCAACCAATCAGATCCATTAGAACTTCCAAACATCTCATTCCTCATGTACTCTGGTTTCCCCATAGCAATAAGGATAAACCATGTGAGCTGTAAGTCAGATGGTGTGATTTCTCTAACCCCCTTCGGTGAGTTCCTGCCGCACATGGAATGAAATCAGACTTTACACCATTGTGAACATGGTCCTGAATGTCTTGTCCTTAGTGTCTCTTCAGATTCATCTTCTTTCACTCTGCCCCTGGATGGTTAAGTTTCAAGCACTCTGGTATGTGTTTTTTTCCTTAGCATGTAAGGTTTTATAATGCCCATGGCCTTTACATGTGCTAGCTCCTATGCCTAACATGTTCTTCTCCTGGCTCTTTAGATGGCTGGCTCTTCTCATGACGTGCCCAGGTCTCATCTTAAATGGTACTTCTCCAGATGCTTTCCCTGATGGCCACATCTGCTGTCACCTCTAATTTATTGTTCTCTATTTCATCTTTTGTTTGTTTTCTTTATAGCAGTGTCCACAGACATAATTACTTTATTAAATTGCTCTAAGTCTGTTTCTTGACTTTGTCTTTTCTGGTGGTAAAGGTAGTTTCATGAAGCTGATACTTCATCGGCTGTAAATCCTATTATATGCCTAGTACAGAGCCCAGTGCCTGGCACATAGTGACTATGCCGTATACTGGATATTTGGTAAATAAATGAATAAACAAAGGCATAAGCAGCAATTAAGAATGGGGATTATGTGGAGAGTAGAAGAAAATATTTCTTCCTTAACCTTAGCATTGAAATATTTATATCCTGTGGTAAAATAAAACCAAAAATGAAATTATTTCAGGTGTTGATGAAATCCCTGATAGTATTAAGCCACTATATAATAGTAAAAAAAATTTTTTTCAGAGTGGGGGAAGATACTGAAGAAGAATGCTATCTGGACTTCCTATGGAATTGCAAAATTATGCTGCTGCAATGACTTAGCATTTAGTAAGATGTGTTCCCTACAAATTTGAAAAATGTCATATATTTATTGCACTTGTGTTATGCTTTAGGATTCTTTTCTTCCATGAGCATTTTTATTGATGGATTGATTGATTAGTTGGTTGATTAATGAGAGAGAAAGAAAAAGAGAGAAACATCAATTTGTTGTTCCACTTATTATGCTTTTATTGGTTGATTCTTGGATGTGCCCTGACAAAGGATCAAATTTGAAACCTTGTTTGATTGGGAAGACCAACTGAGCTACCTGGCCAGGGCCTTCTGTGAACATATTTAATTCACATTAGGACCTATCCTGTGATCAGGATACTCAATATTAAATGAGAAATAGCAAGGAAGTTCCTTTAATAAACATTTACCTCTGCTAAGTGGATGTGACTCCTGTCTTCAAGGAGCCTCCCAGTCAAGTAGGAGTAACATACTTACAAAGAAACACTTATTGTCCTCTGTGACAGCATCTATGAGAGAAACATATAGGGATTTTGGTAGAACAAAGGAGGGGATTTTTAGATTTGGCTGTGGCCTGGACAGTGTTCTAAAGGACCTGACTTTGGAGTTTTGTTTGAAAGGAATAAGCACTTTTGAGGGAGAAAGATGTTCCAGTTCATAGGACTATATGTACAAAGACTTAGAAACATGATTAGGGTGGTGTGCTCCAGAACCCGCAATCAGAGAGAAATGCAAGTGGAGTCATAGGCAATGAGATTAAAGAGATAACCCAACTGGATTGTGGAATAGGAGCCTTTGAATGGTTTTAATCTTGACAGCGATGGAATTATATAATTCTACATTTCAAGAAAGTTTTTTAGAGGATGGAGAGTAGCTTCCAGGAGAAGGAATCTGATAGTGAGAATAGAAGGCATAAAGAGAACACTCAGGAAAGTACAGAGAGAGGTCAGAGATGGACCTCAGTAGAGCAGGGGCACTTAGTTGGGGAGGAGGAAGGTGATTTTCAGGGGAACTGAGATGGAACCTTCAGAGTGGCAGCAGATGGAAAAACTAATATGTCACACAAGCTAAGAGAAGATATCATTTTTAGGAAGGAAGGCGTGAGATCAAATAAGATAAAAATTAAGCTGGAAGGAGTGACTTCGTAATTAAGTTGTCTTTAACAACCTCTATAAGAGTAGTCTTGGTAGAGTGATTGGGGAAAAGCCACATCAGGGTCTTGGTGGATAAAAGAGAATTCAGGCCCTGACAGGTGTGGCTTGGTTGGTTGGGCATTGTCCCATGCACTGAAGGGTGCCTTTGATTCCTGATCAGGTTCAGGCCCAGGTTGTAGGCTCCATCTCCAGTACCCACCTGGCCCAATACATATGCATGAAGCAGCCGATCGATGATGTTTTGCTATCACATCTATGTTCCCCTCTCTCCCTCCCTCTCCCTCTCTAAAAATCAATTTAAAATCTTTTTTTTAATAAAAGAATTCAGAAAATCAATACTACCTAGATCAGACATAGAGCCAATGGAGGTTCTTCTTTGTTTGAGATCCTCTGTTTCCAGTGAACAGTAGAGATTTAAACTTTCTTGTAGTCTGCTGAGAGAGAGAAGAAGACAAAAACTAAACAAACAAAATAGAAATAGAAACAGCTCATAGATACAGAGAACAGACTAGTGGTTGCCAGAGGGGAGGGGTATTGTGGGGCTGTGTGAAAAAGGTGAAGGGATTAAGAAATACAAATTGATAGTTACAGAATAGGCCAGGGGATGTAAAGTTCAACATAGGGAACATAGTCAATAATATTGTAATATGTATGGGGCCAGGTGGGTACTAAAATATCGGGAACCACTCTGTGAGTACAAGACTGTCTAACTTCTATATTGTGCATCTGAAACTAGTACAGATTAATACTGAATATCAACTGTAATTGGAAAAAAAGAAAGTAGTCTTTCACTACAGGAGAATTAGACTTTGGTCAGGTAGAGCAATTAGACTTTTAGACAGGTAGAGCAAGAGAAAAGGGAAATATGGAGAGAAAGATGAGATGTAGGTAAGTTTGTAGCTGAAGTATAAAATAGAGGATATTTCTGATATTGAGGAGAAAGTGTTCTTAGAGAACAAGGAACAAAGATAGCCCTTGGGAAGAAAGCTGATTGTTTGGAACAGATGCTATGGAGACAAGGAAAAGATCACAGGAAAAGATGAGGAGGGTTCAGCTGAGTTTGAAGGCATGGGCATGTGGTGGCCCCAGTCCACACAAAGCAGCGTGGACATCAGGTCCCAGTCTGTAGGTTATGTGGGCAGGCCCACCAGAAGGTTTAGGGGGCAGGGGCTGCTGAGAATGCCAGGGAGATAATGGTTGAAGTGATGGGAATGAATAGAGAACCAGCCTAGTCAGGGAACTGAGCAAAGGGGGACAATGAAAGGGACCCTGAACAGAGAGAGTAGAGTGAAGTCAGAGGAGCCAGTGCACTGTGGATGAAGGCCAGTCCAATGGAGGTTCTTCTTTGTTCCAGTGAACAATAGAGATTTGAACTTGCTCCAATTGGAGTTTCTTTCCAAGTTACCTGGAAAAGTACTTATTCTGCATTTATGCTGCTATTGCCCCAAATGGTATTGAGAACCCATCTTGGAATTGAGCTCAGAATCTGCAGCACAGCTTTTGATTATCTGGAGTGTTGGTGATTCTTAGCCCCTTTGGAGGTGGATTTGATTTTTGCCAAGTCATTCAGAGCTAAGTTAGTGAAGAAAGTAGACAATCAAACTGGGCAATACCATTTTCAGTAGAAATGGAAATATAGATTTAATTAACAATACTGGTTTCTTTCTGTGATTTGTAACAGGACCGAAGAGCAATTTCCAAAGAGAGCGGGTACCACATTTTTGGAACATATGCATATAGCCTCTCAAAGGGACTAGTTTGAGGAACACATTGTTTTGAATATAAATACCTTAAAAGACTTGGGAATCACATTTCTTCAGAGTTACACATAGAAGGCTCCTGCCATTACATCTATACAATATTTTGTATAACTTATTGAAATCCTTTATGCCGATAATGATATTCAAAGTAGTGATACAGAAAAAGAATATTTCTATAGCCAGCTTAGGATGCTTTATTTATGATCTATTTCTTTATGGACATTGGAAAACATAATTTTTGTTATCTGTTAGCATCTGTCAAAAACTTTAAGTTTCCCTAGATGAAAAGTTATGATAAAGGCATACCTATAGCCATTATGTTGTCATAACTTAATTTGTGAAAACTTGGATATGTTTCTGAGAGATTTTGCTAGTTTTTATCTTCTTGAGACACTAGAAAAGAGGTAATTTTGTCCTCAGATGTCTGCCCTTACAGAGTAACACCGATGGCAGTATTTAATGACAGCATGAGAAATAACTACCAGCTGCAGAAAAATTCACCTAGAATGGGAATGTGCAATCATCTAAAAAGGGGGGAGGGGGAATTCTCCTGACTCTGGAGGAGTAGAACATAGAATCCAGCCCTAGTGGAAAACTGCTCTGCCAACCTTTCTGATTTAATTCCCTGAGAATGCTCGGTTCTTATTTGGGTTGCTTTCACCTCATGCTTTCTATTTAAGCTGGCTACTTACCAGAAGGCAAAAAAATATGCCATCTTTCTTAGTGGGGGAGCGCTATTGGCATTCTGGCCAAACAGGTCTTTCTAGTGTGTGGGACTCCCAGAATTTTGCAGCACGGTTGGCACCCTTGGCTTCCTGATGCTAAATACCAGTAGCCCCACAAAGTCATTGTGGCAGTCAGAAATGTAACCACACATTTGCAGATGCTTCTGGTTGTTCACGAACTTCTAGACCATGGTGGACTTGTTTGATGAAAAGACAGGGGAGCCAGGAAATCTCTCTCTCTCTCTCTCTCTCTCTCTCTCTCTCTCTCTCTCTCTCTCTCTCTCTCTCTCCTCTGTATCTCTTCATCTGTCTATATATCTAATCTATCTGTCTCCTTTTTCTTTTCTTTCATTGTGGTATGAGGATGACAGAAATAGAGAAAAGGAATATTTATTAAAGAAAGAAAGATTGAAAACAAATAATCCCAGGGAAGGCTAAAGGAGAGCAGAAGAAAAGAGACAGAACATATAGCAGGGTGAGGATCCTGGAGGAAAGGCTTCTGCCACATTCGACTGTAGTCTCTTGTGATTTTCTCTCTGAAGCCAAGAATAAGATTTCCTGTAAGAACGCTCATGTGTAGTTGCATTATAAGGTATAACTGATTGCAGAGGCACCATAAATAGATTTCACTGAAAATGTAGTTAGAATTGTGTAAGGATTTAGATCCAAACCCTTCAAGGGAAAACAGTTTGTCATAGGCGAGTTCATTTGACTTCATCTAAGGGGGGTGCTTTACTGAGATAGGCCCAAGCGCCCTTATTTTAAAATGATGTTCCTTACATGATTGGCCAGGAGCATGACCCCATAGTAATTTCAGCTCCTGGGTAGCACGTTTTTAATCTTTACAAAATTAAATTCTCCTTTTGTGCCAATACCACTTTCTAAAAATAGTGTACCTGGCTAGCATTTAAAATCATACCCTCTAGCTTGCCATGATTGCTAGAAGTCATCTGTTATGTATTTTTAAAATCTGCACTAACACTTGTGGACCATTCATGCCATACTGAAGCTGATTTTCTACTTTATTTTTTCAGTTGTTCATGGTGGACAATGGAGCAGATGACTGGAGAATAGCCATGACTTATGAGCGTATTTTCTTCATCTGCTTGGAAATACTGGTGTGTGCTATTCATCCCATACCTGGGAATTATACGTTCACATGGACGGCCCGGCTTGCCTTCTCCTATGCCCCATCCACAACCACCGCTGATGTGGATATTATTTTATCTATACCAATGTTCTTAAGACTCTATCTGATTGCCCGAGTCATGCTTTTACATAGCAAACTTTTCACTGATGCCTCCTCTCGAAGCATTGGAGCACTTAATAAGATAAACTTCAATACGCGTTTTGTTATGAAGACTTTAATGACTATTTGCCCAGGAACTGTACTCTTGGTTTTTAGTATCTCGTTATGGATAATTGCCGCATGGACTGTCCGAGCTTGTGAAAGGTAAGTTTGTTTCTTTTCCTGAGAACATAATTTGCATATGGTGTTCTTGAAAGCCAGAGAAAGAACACATTTTAGATTAGAGGCCCACAGTGACTCACTCTTGAAAATTTGGGATTCTCAGATGGGCTTCTTTTAAATGAGTATGACAAAACTTCTCTGCATACATCAGTGCCTTGATGCTTATGTGTATTTCTTTTTAATTTGATCAGTTTTCAAACGATGGGTACCTTTATGATCTATGAAAAATTTTGGAGACTTACAAATTGAATAGGAGACTTCCATCACAAATGTTTGTTGAATGGATATACTGAATCATTTTGGTGCCTCATTGGTAACAGCATTTACTACTGTTGAGACAGAAATCTGAGGGAAAAATGGTGATGCAAGGTGTCTGCAATGGAGGGAAATCTCAAAGTGGTTTGTTGATTGTAATGCCTATCTATAATAGTGTTCATGTGATTACTAATAAGGAGCTTGTAGGTATAATATTCAGTTTTATCGAACTCTCCACAGTTAGTGAAAAGTCGCTGCGTATATTTGTTTTGTGTCTGAAGAGCTATGGTGTTCTAGAACTAAACACACATTCTCAGAATACAGGAGCTGCTCAGTCCGAATTAATCAGTTTTGGCATCAGTAATGTTAACCTTGTTATTTCACAAACAAACAAAAATGGATTTGTTACATAGATTAAAGGAACTCTCTCATGACAGTGGGAATCTCATGTGACCTTAGTTAAGAAAAGTCAAGTTGAAATTCCAATAGACAGGAACTACTTAAAAATGTATAGCACTCTTAAATATTAGCATGTTGGTCTTTGTTGTAACAAGGTGTGTTTGTTTTAGGTTTTGAAAATACAAGTTTTATATACACACACAATTTAGTGCAGAAAAATATCTGTATAAGAATTGCTGCCAAAAAACACCCCAAAAAAACCCATAACACCCCTCCCCCATTTCTACTTTCCAGAAGTAATCACTTTAAATTCTTTTACCCATTTTTTTGGTGATTACTTTTTATATTTTTAAATGATATTGCTTATATTGCCACATCTAGATTTTTCATCTATGTTTTTATGGAAGCTGTAGTTTTAGTTTTCTTTCACTTACGTGTACACACCCTTTTATGACTACCCCCCCAACATAATTTCTACTTCCCAATAAACAACAATAACCTATATTCAATATTTATATTATTATGACTATGTGAACTGCAGTTGTAGTTGAACAATGTAGTATATTAGAATCATTTTGCCTTTCTTGCATATCTTTTTATTTTCTCTGGAATTAATGATTGCCTCATTTTATTTACTAAGTTTTCTTTTTTTTTTTAATTTGCTTAGTTTTCTATCTACATTCCACTAAATCATCTTTAAATTCTCCCACATCATGTAAATCTTTTTATATTAGACTCATGTATATTGGGTAGCCTATCAATTTAACCTTGAATAAATGATTCTTGGGGCTTTTGGACCTGCTTCTCCATAATGTTGGGGATTTCCTTTATCTTTTTATTTGAAGAACCCTTTTCCTTGAATCCTGGTTCTCCTTCTTTCTTCATTTATTCCTTTGTTTTGGCAGGATTCATCTTCTTGAAGCTTTTAAGAAACAATAGTGGGTGGAGATGTAGGTTTTGAAAATTTTATGGCAAATGTTTATTCTCCTCTGATGTTTAATAACCAGGCTGGATATAAAATTCTAGATTAGAACTCACTTTCCCTCAGAATATTGAAGACATAATTTTCCTCTGGCATCTGGGGTCCCAGAATCTTATGCTATTCTCATTTTTGATCTCTTCTATCCTGAAATCTTTTATGATCAATACTCTAAAATTGCACAAAGATGTATCTTGGTGTGAATTTATTTTAATCCAGTGTATTGGGAATTTAGTGGGCCTTTTCAATTTTGGGGTTAGTGTCCTTTAGTTCTTGGAAATTTCCTTGAATCATTTAATGATTTTATGCCTGTATTTTGGTGTGTGGATCTTAGCTCTCCTGTATCAGTTCTTTAATTTTCTTACTTTTGTTCTACATTGTTTTTCATCTCTGTTTTTGGTCTATAGATGGGAGGTAACCTTAATTTTATCTTTAAACTGCCTATGGGAATTTTATTTCTTCTTTTTTATGCATTATTTTTAATGGCTCATTTTTTATCTCGGAATGCCTACTTTTTAAAAGTCATATTATGCTTGTCTTTTATTTCTGTTTTATTTCTCTGGTAATGTTAATGATAATTTTTTCTCTTTGTATATTTTTGTTTCTCTAAAGATATTTTTTTTTCTGTTTGTTTTGGCTTCTAATTTTAGAAGCTTCTAAGTGTTTAGGTGACTTTGACTATCTGTCCATACTGACAAGTGAGCTACTAAAGAACTGACTGGATACTTTCTATGCAAATCTAGAACTTGTTACTGGGGTTTCACCAAAGGGTGATTGGGTGTGGGGCGTGGAGCACTGATATAGTATCTTTCTATATATTCTGGGGTTTTTTTCTGAGCAATCTGCTCCTTGGGAAGCCTTTTCAATAATAATAGAAGCCTGGATGACAGCACTCTGAGTTGAAGGGGTGAAAAAAGATCTCAGCAGTTGATATGTGAGCATGTCTTTATTTTTCTAGTTGCAGCACAGTAGGCCTGCTCTCTACAGTGTTTGACGCCCTGTAGTCAGCACACAGACCTTGTATTTTATCCCCTCAAGATGATAAACTTCCAGACTCATGTAGGTTGGCCAAAGGCATCACCAGTGGGAAACGAGGTGTCTAACTGCTTTCATGTAGTATTTGAACCTGTGCTCACCTTTAAGGCTCTGCCATTGTCTCCACTTACAGAGGTACTGGTGTCTAAAATTCCTGAGTCTTTATGGGGTGGGTGGTGTTGATTCTCAGTGGAAATTTGGTTGCTTCTTGATTTTTTCACCACTGCTAGTCTAGAATTCTTTTTTTTCAAGTCAGGTCAGTTATCAGCTATCAGTTGGCTTTCTAGCTTCTTTACTGTTGTCTTGTCACTCATTCTTGTTGTCCTTATGATGCCAGAGGGCTCACGGGGAGACCAAGGGAGGACTCCACTGAGTGGTTGTGTCCAGGTTCTTGTCACCAGACAAGAAAGGATTCAAGAGCATGACAGAGAGATTCAACAAAGCAAGCAGACTTATTAAAGTGACAGTACACACTCAAGGAGAGGAGTGCGGACAAACTCAAGTAGTGAGTCACATTGATAGAATCTGGGTGGAGGTTTAGATCAGCTATGGGCAAGGGGAGGGAGTAGGGGTGCTTCATGGTCTCTGACACTGGGGAGGGAAGTGGTCTTCTGGGCAGCTCATCTCAGTCCCTCCTCTCTGGATGGTGGCATGGTGAACTGAGGGCCTATCAGGTTCAAAACTGGGAAATAGGTCAGGATAGCTGCCAATTCTGGCAGAGACCAGTTTTTGTCTCAACTATTTTTTTTACCCCAGGAAATTGGGAGGGGGGCAGCAAGGGGATAGGTATCTAGCCACAAGCCCCATCCAAAGTGTTCTAATCTAGAAGGGGAGGGGAGGAATAGAACCAGGGCCTCTGTTCCCACTGATAAATTCCCTGCCTCACTTATAGGTTTCTACTTTGTTCATTTTATGGGGATGAAGGGTCAGTGTATTTGTTGAGTTGGTCTGCTCTTATCAGAAATTCTGAAGTGTCTAGTTTTTGATATTACGTATCTGAATCTTAGTTAATTAGTCTGTACATAACTATGGCATGTTAAGGAATAAAGTTTTCCTTTTAAAGAAAGGTAGGCTCCTTATGGCAATGCTTTGTTTCCTAGCAATCACAGAATTTAGAGGCTTGTATTTTCTCCAGCAGATGTACCTATGAAGTTTGAAGAATAAATATCAAAAACATCAGTTGACATACCTATTTAGTTTATGGAGATTGTCTTAATTAAAAGGTATGTATAACAATGTAACAATGGAAGGAAAATCGATTTAGTAATATGAATATCTAATTGAGTGGTCCTTGTACATCTGCTTCCCACAGGCCAATTAAATAAAATAGCCTCAACATTGTACAGATCCTTCCCATTTTGTTTTCAGAGCTGTTATCATAACCCATTGTCACCACATACAGCAAGCCTAAGGCAAGTTGTACCAAATCTTCTTAGAAACTTGTTTTTTAATGTGTTTAAACTGTTAGGTGAGGGATTGTTCCCGTTTCTGTCTAGAAGTCACTAGAAAGTGGAAATTGCCTATTTCCTATCAAGAATGAGAGTGTTGGCAGCAGGTACATAAAAGGAAAGTAATCTGTGAAGGTGGGGAAGGGAGAAACACCAGACTTTGGACGGGCACACTGGGACTGAGTCCTAATGGTCCCATGTAAGGCTGCGTTTCCCCAAGCCAGGCAGCTAACTTCTCTTTGCCTTTGTTTCTTCATTGAAAACTAAATGAATTGATAAGCTTTCAGCTTCCCAAGGTAACATTTTGTAATTTCTTGTACAAATGTGTAAGAGAAAAGAAAATCATTAACCAGCCTTGTGATGATAGATTTTCCATATTTTGTTTTTCCTTAAACTTTCTATTTTGGTGCACATAATCTCCATATTGTGGCTTGTAAGAGACCAAGGTATAAAAAAAAATTGCTTTGTTTTTCATAAGGTTGATTTTAAATATGATGTCTTCTGCATCTTATACTTTCTTAGATGTTTACTTCCTTCCCTCCCTTTTGTGAAGTTCATAATACTCTATACTACACATAACTCTTATTTCTTTGGTTTGGAATTTAGATTTGAATGAACCCCACCAGCTCCATCTTTGGTCAATGCAAGCATTTTCTCCATATTAAAAGAGGATTCACACTTGATGGAAATTCTCTTCTTAGTTAATTAGACTGTCTAAGAATATTTTTAAAATGAGAGAGCCATGGCCCTAACCAGTTTGGCTCAATGGATAGAGTGTCGGCCTGCAGACTGAAAGGTTCCAGGTTCAGTTTTGGTCAAGGGCATGTATCTTGGTTGTGGGCACATCCCCAGTAGGGGGTGTGCAAAAGGCAGCTGATCGATGTTTCTCTCTCATCGATGTTTCTAACTCTCTATCCCTCTCCCTTCCTCTCTGTAAAAAAATCAAATATATTTTTTAAAAAATTATTGAAAGGAGAGAGCTATGGGTGGGTGGGGAGGCAAATGGCTTTCTAGAGAAGCTGGACCTATCCCTAGCCTTCTAGCACAGCACATCTAGAGGTTTCTGGGAAAGGTTCGCTCCTAAGAAGGAAGGCATCCTGTAGGAGGCATCTATTCTGGTGCTATTACTTTCCCTGGTAGCTCATACACCTCTGATTTACCCATAAGTAATTACCTTCCTTCTTTCTCTGAATGATAGGAGGAAGCAGAGTGACGAGTATTGGCATTTATTTCTGTGACCTACATTTGTCAGGAGGAGGTCACAGTATGTCTTCTCTCTGGTTCTCCTTGTATTTCCATGGATTTTAGGCCCTGAAAGAGCATTCTCTTATAAACCAGCCTGGGGAGTGTTGTCTGATGCTGATAAGGACTCTCATGGTCATGGAGACCTAGGTCCAAGCATTTAATCAGATATGTTAGAAGAAACTTCAGAAACATTATGTCTTTGAAGAAGTCTGAATTTTAGGGCTTGGGGTCCTGAAAATTTGGAATTAAACCATCTGGATTTTTGAGGTTTCGTTTGATCTGTAAAGATAGCATGTTCAACCCAAAGTGGGTTTTGATGGCTCTATAATGACAGCATGCTGTCTTTACAACTGGAGATTAATAGCTGTTTTGCAAGGATCAGTTACACCAACTGCACCAAGTGTTGCACAAAGAAAGCATTTTATTATGTCTCTTTTTTACTATAAAAGTTCTCTGAGCATTTAGTATGTGAATGTGTATCAAGAATATCCAAGAGGAAAAAAGCACTTTTATTTGGCACAGCTTCTGGTAAACCCAGTTGGCATACATCAGTACTGAAGTTTCAGAAATAGAAAAGGATGATAGCTTTCCACACAGTTTGGGAATTTAGATAAAAAATAATTCTTTGTTTAATATATTCTATTGTTCCTTCAAGTTCCATAATGTGGAAGAGAGGGTGAGTTTGGAATGGAGAAGGAAAAAGGGAGAAAGAAAAGGGAGCTGGGAGTTACGTGGCAGTTACCAAGCACAAAAGCAGATGCTGTAATCATCTAATCTAATAAAATAGTAATATGCAAATTGACCCTCACTCCATTACACCCACAAACCACACCCACCAGTCACACCCACCAGCCAATCAGGAGCAGATATGCAAATTAACTAAACTAAAATGGTGGTGGCCATGGAGCTAGAGTTGCCCCAGGCAATGGAGGAAGCCAGGGCGCTGCCATCCCTGAGCTCTACTCAAGGCTACAAAGTTTCAATTATAGAAGATAAACAAACCCCATATACCTGCCTGGCTGGGACAGGCTTCAAGCAGGGGACCAAAGGCAACAAAGTTTCAATTATAGAAGTTAAATGAATCCCAGATAACTGCTTCCAGCCAGGCACCCCAGTAGGGACCTGAACCCTGAAGGGGCTGTGGGCAGCCTGAAATGGCCATCAGCCCCTCATCCAGGCTGGCCAAGCATGCCAACAGGTGGACATCCCCCGAGGGGTCCCAGACTGCGAGAGGGTACAGGCTGGGCTGATGGGACCCCCCCCCTCGAGACTAGACTAGGCTACTAGTCTCTAATAAACTGGAGATGCTCAGAACCATTTCTCTTACTGAAAAAAGATTCATTTAGCTAGGACATTAGCAACTACATTACACAAACTTACTGCTTTTATTTCACTAGAGTCCCATTGCAGGAAGATTCCTGCAAGAATAGGGCTTCCTGAGCTGGAGTGAAGCAGAGAAGGGAGCAAAGCCCACCAAGGCAGGCTTCACTCCCTTCTCCACTGCCTCGCTTCCTCCCATCTCTACTGCCTCAGCTCCCTCCCTTCTCTGCCACTTTGCTCTCCCGTCTCCACAGTCTCTGCTGCCTCACTTCCTCCCACCTCTGCTGCCTCGCTTCCTCCCATCTCCACTGCCTCAGTCCCTGCCTTCTCTGCCACTTGGCTCCCTTCTGCAGCACTTGGCTTCCTTCTAGGCTATCTTCAATCTTCACTCTGTGCCTGTGTATGCAAATTAACCGCCATCTTGGCTGGGTTAATTTGCATAATTTACTTTGATCGGCTGGTGGGCGTGGCTTGGCTGGTGGGTGTGGCTTTCATGTCTCGGAGTGAGGGTCAATTTGCATATTACTCTTTCATTAGATTATATTGTTATATCTCTAGGAGTATTTCAGTATGCATTCAAGAGATGCAGTAGTTAAGAGAAAAGTTTTTCTAAAAATGACAAGAATGGTTTGCTTTTTTCAAAGTGGAAAAATTGGAGAAACAAACTAATGGAACTTGTTTTTAATAGACTCTGATTATCTAAGCTGCATTTTAGATGTATTAGAATAATATTTTATTACTAAAAACTGACAGAGGGGAGTTAATAGTATTTATTTTTTAAATTATCAGATAGCCAGGCACTTCAGTTGTGTTTAGCATCTATTATACAGTTTATTAAAAGTGTGTTTTGCTTCTTCCATTAATCAAGTCAGGTTTTTCTCTGTTTTTTTAATGGTCTTACAAATAATCTCCTGCTTTGCTATTGCCTGAAAGATGATTTCTGAAATGCACTTGACACTTACTTTTTTATAACATAGAATATTGTGAAGTATAACAGTCAAATCATGGCACAAATAAAACCTTATACAACATACATCTCATATAAAATAGCTGCTTTTTAAAAAACAAATTTTATTGTTGAAAGTATTACATATGTAATACTAGAATGCCTGCCCCCAATCCCTGCCCCAGGCTGTCACCACACTGTTGTCTGTGTCCATGTGTTATGGGTATATGCACATACGTTCTTTAGTTGATTTCTTCTGATCCACCCACCCACCCCTGCCTTCCCTCTGAGATTTGACAGTCTGTTACATGCTTCTATATCTCTGGATCTATTTTGTTCATCAGTTTATTTTATTCATTAGATTTCACATATGAGTGAGATTATGTGATACTAGTCTTTCTCTGACTGACTTATTTCGCTTAGCATAATACTCTTCAGGCCCTCCCTGCTGTCTAAAAGGGTAAGGGATCCTTCTTTTTCACTGCTGCATAGGATTCCATGGTGTAACTGTACCACATCTTTTTTTATTCACTCATCTATTGATGGGCACTTGGGCTCTTTCTAGGTCTTAACTGTTGTAAATTGCACTGCTATGAACATAGGGATGCATAATTCTTTCTGATTGGTGTTTCAGGCTTCTTAGGATATATTCCTAGAAGTGTGATCACTGGGTCAAATGGCAGCTCCATATTAATTTTTTTTTAAAGAAACTCCATATTCGTTTCATAATGACTGCACCAGTCTGCATTCCCATCAGCAGTGTACTAAGGTTCCCTTTTCTCCACATCTTGCCCAGTACCTGTCCTTTATTGATTTGTTGATGATAGCCATTCTGGTAGGTGTGAGGTGATACCTCATTGTCATTTTAATTTGCATCTCTCTAATGATTAGTGCCTTTGAGCATTTCTTCATATGTATCTTGGCCATCTACATGTGCACTCTGGAGAAGTGTCTATTTAGGTCCTTTGCCCATAAAATAGCTACTTTTAACACAAGGGTTGGTTATGCCTTCTGACACCAGTACTGTGTTACACAGAAGTTGGTAAGGAAAGCCCTTAAAGGATGAGAATATCTTATTTGATAACTTATTTGATAACTATACAGGTTTCCATCCTTGTAGCACCTTGTAGCTCTGTGATTTGGGATTCCACTCTGTTGAGTGGGCCTTGAATGTCACCTCAGTTTTCTACATACTAAGATAAAATGAATACCCTCACTCCTGAGAACCAATAGCCAAAGTATGGGATGGTAGTTGTTTATAGCTAGGAAATTAATTCAGCATTGTTGTGGTCACCTTTTTGTGGCTAGGCATAAATCAGTTACTCTAAGATCATACCCAATGATTTCCTCTACATAGAGTAGGACTTCAAGTAAAACTGAACTGTAAGTTTAAATATGTGATAAACTGTTTAGAATGCTTAAATGATCTGAGTTCTAATTTTCAAGTTTCTCATTTCAAAATGAGTGTTTTTTATGGAATAGAAACATTTTTGCAAGGAGGGGAGGATAGGTGGGATTTGTCCTATTTGTTTTTTGTTATTTATATTGGATAAAATGTAGGGGAATATGAAGTTGGGAGCTACACTTTCAGACACTAGCTTGTTTTCTTGATTTACCATCCATGGTTTTATTTTATATTTTTAGGAGGCTCGGAGGCCTGCCCATCGGAGCTGCTTTATTTCTTTTTTATTTACTTTCATTTGAAGCACATGACTTGTGATTGAGTTTCTTCAGTAGTCGTAGAAGTAGTCATGAAACATGCATTGCAGGGCTAGGGAAACATCCTGCTGGCACCTTCTCTCCATACAGTATACTGAATCATTTGATTCTTTCTCACCAGTTCAGGTTACAGCTGTTGCTAAGTAAACTCTAAGCATTTCATCAATGGATTTGTAACTGGTGGTTGATGGTAATGTAATACTTTGTAAACTAAATACTTCCAGGGTCTGATTCATACATTCAGACATAGCATTTTTGGGCTCATAAATGACTCACAACTTTAAAATGGGCTCTTTTAGGGTATAAAAATCGGCAGTTTGAAAGCATTCAGGATGCATCTGTGACTTGCGAAGCATTTTCCAAGCAAATTGGCCATGAAGTCTTACAGAAAGAAAAGCCAGTTCTCTCTCAAGCTCAATTTTCTCTTCATTCCTACATACATATGATTTGTTCTTTGTCTACCTCCTGAGAGAACAATGAGGATTAATAGTTGTTGGAAAAATGCTTTGAAATACTGGTTTGAAGAGTGCAGTTTGAGAATATCAGCAGTGATTATATGCAAGCAGAAAAGACAGCTCAGAAATTCAACCTCACTGATCTCAGAATACATTAGTCCTCCCCATCCTGACACCCAGGCTGATGTTTACACTTTATGGAATATGGATCTGGAGCACCTTTGGAATTTGGAAAATCCCCTTGATCATTCATATAGTACTTTAAACAGGGTGCATGTATGCAATCATATGTGCATCATTCTCATGCAATTCAGATCCTTGGTTTCAGATAAAAACAAAGAACATGTCAACGCCCTAACATTTTGTCTTTAAGAAATTAGTACATTTCTTAGACATACTTGGGGCTTGGCTGGAGAAAACACCTACAGGATTTTCTATTTGTTTAAAGTTTACATCCTTTATTTTTAATCTTACCTTATTGCATTAAAATAACAAAAAATTTAGGAAAAGTAGCTTTATATGCAGTAAAATGCACACATTTGGAATTGTAGAACGCTCAGACAAGTCTCCCTTGTATTAAATGTTAAATTTTCATAACTTTAGTACCATAGGTGGGCTCCTATGATGCTGTGGGAATTCATTAGGGAATAAGGTGGGTTTTAGAATTGTATCCCAGAGCTGGGGTATGGAGCATCTGCTGTTTATGAGGCAGACTGCTTGGCTTGACTCCCCTGGGAAGTACTGGATGGACCATTTCTCCACCGCTAGCTGGGCTGGTAGAGCAGCATCTGGCCTATTGGTGCTCTTTGAGGCCCCAAAGAGGGCAGTGTCAGTCCATGAACTCTCCAGCTCTGCCAGTTCCAGCCCTGAGTGTTCCTGATTCAAAGCCCATGGATTAACAAATAATCTGATCACTGCCAAATTCCTATGGATATCGGGAAAGGCCCAATCATCAGATATTTAAACCTAGCATGGTGGCAAAGTCAAAACCATTTTGAGAACATGGTCATTTTTCAATAATTTATTGATGAATAAATAAAGGATTAAAAAATCTTCACTTGCAGTTTCATCGTAATTTTTGCCTTAAGTGTAAAAAGAAAAGAGGATTCTTGTCATTCTTGTGGGGTTTTGAAACAATTTTATTGAGGCATAAGTTATGTACATATGTTGTGAATGTACAATTCAATAGTTTTCAGTGAATGTCTATAGCTGTGCAACCATCACCTCTATTGAGTTTTAATCAGTTCTATCACCCCCAAAATATCCCTGTTCCCATTTTTGCTAAGTCCCTGTTCCCTTTAGTTGCAGCAACCACTAATATACTATCTGTCTCCATAGATTTGCTTTTCTGGGCCATTCATAGAAATAGAATTAGATAATATATAACTTTGTATCTGGTTTCTTTTACACAGCTCAGATTTCTGGTGTATGAGTATATCCTTGTTGTAGTATGCATCATAGTTTGTTCCTCTTTATTTGATGATGAATGGTGTTCTATTGTAAGAATATGACACATTTTAGTCATCCATTTACCAGTTGATATAGACTTAAAAGGTTTCCTGTTTGGGGTTGTTTTGAATAGAATTGCTGTGCACTTTTGCACAGAAGTCTCTGTATGAATATATGTTTTTGTTTTTAGTAGACATATGGGAGTGGCTACACCATTTTACATTCCCACCAGATATCAGCAATATATAAGCATTCCAGTTTTATCACAACTTTGAAAACATTGTCATATATATGGATATATCACATTGTCAGATATATGTGTGTGTGTGTATATATATATATATATATATATATATATATATATATATATTCTAATAAAAGAGTAATATGCAAATTGGTGTTACTCCACTACACCTAAGCCATGCCCACCAGCCAATCAGAGCAACTATATGCAAATTATGCCAGCCAAGATGGCAGCTGGTAGCCACAAAGCTAAAACAAGCAGGAGGCTTGCCCCAGTGATGGACGAAGCTAAGGTTCCTGCCAGCCTTGGTTGGCTGTGGCCTCCACTCAAGGCAACAAAGTTTCAATTATAGAAGATAAATAAACCCCAGATACCTGCTTCTAGTTGGCTTGTGCTCAAGGTAGTGCTGGGAGCCTGGGTTGTCAGGGGCAACCCAACCTGGGTTCTGGTTAAAGCAACAAAGTTCCAGTTATAGAAGATAAATAAATCACAAGATACCTGCTTCCAGCCAGCCTCGCTGGGAGCTTGGGTGGCTGGGAGCCTTGGCCAGCCTGCAAACAGCCATCAGCCCCTCACCCAGGCTGGCCAGGCACCCCAGCAGGATCCCCCCCTCCCTGAAGGGGATGTGGCCAGCCTGAAAATGGCCCTTAGCCCCTCATCCAGGCTGGCCAGGCACCCCAGCAGGGACCCCCTCCCTGAAGGGGCTGTGGCCAGCCTGCAAACAGCCATCAGCCACTCACCCAGTCTGGCTAGGCACCCCAGGGGGCGACATCCTCCTTGAAGGGGCCATGGCCAGCCAGCAAACAGCTATCAGCCACTCACCCAGGCTGGCCAGGCACCCCAGTGAACATCCTTCAGGGCAAACCAGGACATCCTTCAGGGCAAACCAGCCAGCCCCCACCCACGTACCAGGCCTCTATCCTGTATAATAAAAGGGTAATATGCAAATTGACCCTAACAGCAGAACCACTGGGAATGACTGGTCACTATGACACACACTGACCACCAGGGGGCAGACGCTCAATGCAGGAGCTTCCCCTGGTGGTCAGTGCACTCCCACAGCGGGAGCTCTGCTCAGCCACAAGCCAGGCTGACGGCTGCCAGTACAGCCGTGGTGGTGGTGGGAGCCTCTCCTGCCTCCTCAGCAGCGCTAAGGATGTCCAACTGCAGCTTAGGCCTGCTACCCGCTGGCAAGTGGACATCCCCCGAGGGCTCCCAGGCTGCCAGAGGAATGTCTGACTGCCAGCTTAGTCCTGATCGCCCAGGGAGCAGGCCTAAGCCAGCAGGTGGATATCCCCCAAGGGTTCCCACACTGCTAGAGGGCACAAGCTGGGCTGAGGAACCCCTCCCCCCTACCCCCTGAGTGCACACATTTTTGTGCACCAGGCCTCTAGTATATATATATAAACGTATACATACATTTATTTATATAATCTAATGATTACCCTGGTGAGTGTAAAGTAGTATCTTATTGTGGTTATAATTTGCAATTCTCTAATGATTAATGATGGTAAGCACTTTTAATATGATCATTAGCCATTTGTATATCTTCTTAGGCAAAATATCTATTTAAATTCTTTGCCCATTTTTAAACTGGGTCATTTGTCTTATTAAATTGTAAGCATTCTTTATATATTCTTGTTGCCCATCCTTTATCAGATATGTATTTTTGTAGCTTGTCTTTTCATTTTCATTCTTGTGTTTCTATATATGTGGAAGACTACATATACTTGCCTTTCTCTAAATCAGTTTGCCTCACCTCCCAAAGCCACACAGGAAAAAAAGCCAGCTACTTATACTCAGGGAATGTAAACTTTTTGAAGAGATTTGATTTTTTTAAGTTTCTGCTTTCTATGCTTCTCTTTGCTGTCCATTTCCTACCCTCACATCTTGCTTTTCTAGTAAACCCTATTTTTTAGTAATAGTAAAGAAAGGAAGGAGCAAGGGAGAAATATCTTTCTAGTTTCTTGCATTGCTTTTATAATGGCATCATCTAGGAAGAACGAAGTGCAGAAAGCATGCCATTTTTACACTGAGGGTGAAAGAAGTTCCTGACTTGCATCCAATGGGGATATTTAAAATTCTTGTGAGTTTTGTTTGTTTGTTTTTTATTTTTCCCAGTTGAGGCAATACTTTGTTTTCATAGATCCATAGCTTTCTTCATGACCAAGGGCAAATATTTGTAACTTGTCTGACCCTACTTAGGTATGTAGATAAAGATTATTAAAAAACAAGCTGCCACCTCCCTTTTGTGTGGCCTGGCCAGATTTTATGACGGTCCATACCCATGACTTTGGAAGAGTATTAATCAGGCCATGAGCTTCCTGACGAGATGACCACTGTTAGATTGTTCTTCATGGTGCACTTCATATCGCAGTGACAGGATATCATAGTACAACACACAAGGATTGTGGCAATTGGTATTTGTCATTCAGTATCCCACAGTGGCTACAGGGCAAAAGATTTTGAGTGACTCCTGTCTAATATCATTGCTTTCAGGTCTCCTCTCATAGATTTAGCATTCTCAAAGCTTTCTGTATTACATAATATATACTATATTCATTTATGAAATTGTATTTAATATTCTAACAAAAGAAGATACAATTATGAAATAAGTTTTTGCAGACTCTGAAGTATCTAATGTTGTAGCTATAGGACCTCTTATGGAATTTCTTATAAGAATCCTGGTCTGTCAATGTGAAAGCCACAAAGTAAGGTACAATGTATTCAGATCGAGGGGAGTGGCAGGAAATCTCCTGCCAGTGATCATAGTGAAAAGTTAAATTTAGTAGCTTTCTTGATTTAAAGAAATGATTCCTAATATTTCATGTGAATCAGCATATTAATGATCATAAGTTCCCTGTTTTTGGACAAAAGTATGGCTTTGCTATATGTCTATGGAGAATGTCCACTTATTGCTATTTTGGAAGGCAGTTGCATTACAAAATGAAGCATCCAGTACAGAAAGATAACTTTGGTCAGAAATTTATCTTTGTATAATGGTGGCCAGCCCTTAGAATTTCTGACTTTCTATATATCTGGAAAGAAATGATTATATTTAGCTGTACTAGTCACTAAGGTAGTCTGCCTGTTGTGCTTTCTATTGGTTAATAAAGTGTTTTGCCTTGTTTTGATTTGTTTTAAATAGTTTCTAAGAAGCTCAGAGGTGTCAGCTTGAAGTGAGAGGCCATTCTGTCAGGTTCTGTATTCCAGTTTAAAGATATTCCATTTTTTATATCCTGATAGCTTTTATTCCTCTTCTCATTCACCATTCACCTCCTGTATCATCTGGATTCTGTTCTTTCAGCCTTACTAAGGTCATGGGCATTTATCATGATGGGGTATGTGTTTTGGCTAGGTGCATGATGATGGAAGGTTGAATGGTAAATGAAATTAAGATGCCAGCAGGTTTGATGTGGTCTTGAAGAAGAATCTGAAAGACTATTGTAGTAATTAATCACGGGCATAGTAAGTTCAATGCTTCTATCTGATCTGGGTTAGGAGATGAGTTCTCCAGTTTTAAGATATTCTCTGAGTGCCTATGGTACTCTACACGCTGTGCAAATGGAAGTACAAAAACCCACCTGAACCAACTACTCAAGGATAAAGACAATATCTGTACAACTCAATCCCCACAGCCCAGAGCCTTTTAATATCTGGGTCAGATAAGACCTTACAAGTCATCTAATTCTATCATGTCAAGAGTAACACCAATCACCAGTGCTCCATGTGGGCCTGAGAGGTGAATGTTTCTGCACAGATAGGCACCATCAGTCACAACCACAGAAGGCTAATTAGCAGCACTTCGTGAATTATTTCATATGTTAAAGTGCAACCCAATAAGAGTCGTTATAAGGAACACTGCTAATGCAATAATGAATGATAAATGTGGAAAAAACTCGTACATCTTTATTTCTAGGAATTGGTTCATTTGCAAGTAATTAGAGTTTTACTATTTAGTAGGTTAACAAAGGTTAATGGGGAGCTCTGTGTTCATTTAAAATTTCTTTGAAGCAGGAGTGAAAATAGCCCTGGCTGAATTTTTGAAGGCTGCAGGCATACTGGTCTAGGAAACCTGAAACCTTGATTATGCCACACAGGCTCAGTCCTCACAGGAGCATGACAGGCAGCGCAGCCCTGCGCGACACCCTCTCCGCGTCCCTCTGCAAGGCCTTTCATTTACTCTGCTGGAGCACACAGACTTCTGACAGACTTGCTCAGGCTTTTATCTTGGATCTCACTTTGTGGGCTCTCAGCTTCTGTGTGGCTACAGTCACTGACTGGGATGAGCAGAGGGAGGGCAGAGGGAACCCCACCCTGCCGCAACTTTTGTGACAGCCCTCCACAGAGCAGAGGAACATGCAGACAGATGGGAGTGCCCCTACGGCAGCATTCCATCTTTCCTTCACAAAATGTCTCATGCTCTAAGTTCATCGCTCCTGTCCCTCCTGCCATCCACTTAGGTCCTGTGGTGTGTTTAATGCCATGGGTACTTCCTGAAAGCCTCGTTAATGGTAGAATAGGTGTAATGAGCAACCTAGCCTTGCTCCTGTTAGAAATGCGCACAGCAAGGGCTGTTCCCGTGCTCTGCGGGACTTCTGAGAAGTCTAGCCACAGGAGAAAAGGAAAAAAACATCATACTTTCTCATGCAATCATATGCTTAACACCGTTTTGAAGGGGTCCAAGTAGGTTCTTGGAAATACAACATAAGACTTTTGTTCGTGGTCTTTTCTTTTATCTGCTTTAATCTTTGTCTTAATTTGTGCATCTTATTGATCATTTATTTTTAGGGACAAATACCAGGGAGAACTGAGGGAATAAAAATATTCTTTCCAGTGTGCTGAGCTCTCTATAGCAAGGGTTCTCAAACTGTGGCCCATGAGCCAAATTTGGCCCCCTGTTCATTTTTGGACAGCCCATGACCTACGAATAGTTTTTACCTTTTCAAACCATTGTGACAGAGACCATATGTGGTCTGCAAAGCCTAAAATATTTATTATCTTTCATTTTATGGAACAAGTTACCTGATTTGAAAGTAGCATCATTTTTGTCAAGTTTGTTTCAAGCACAATGATATTATAAAAGATTTTTCTAATTTTACTTTGAGTTTCAGATAATGAATTGATATTTATCACAACTTAAATAAGGCATTTTATTTATTTTTTAAAATGGTCATTATAATATATATTTAGGACTAAATAAAAACTTTCGGTGACGAAGGATCAATCATTGACATTGGCTAAAGTGATAGGTCCAGGTGTCATAAGGATGTTAATCAGTGACCTAAGCTATGCTGATGAGTACTAGCTAAATGCTGGTATAATTTATTTTGGCTACAAAATAAAAGAAAAACTACATCCTTTGTCCACCTAAATATAATGCAGCGATATATGAAAAAAGTTCTCTGATCTATTGAGGGATCTAGTCTCAGGGGTTTTGACCTCATTGACCTTGAGTAACATCCGTGGAAACACTGAATCATTAAGATTAGCCAAAGAACATATATGCATATATGCAGAGCCCATAAATACAGACAACAGTGTGGTCATGGCTAAGGGGCTGGGGAAGAATTGGGTGGAGGGGGCAAAGTGAAGGGCAAATGGAGAACATCTATAATAGTGTCAATAAACATTGAAAAAAAGAAATATACCCACTGAGCCAAACACACACACACACATATATATATATATATATATATATATATATATATATATATATATATTACATATTTGTGTTGGTTTCAGAGAAGAAGGAAGAGCAAGAGAGAGACAGAAACATTGATCAGCTGCTTCCTGCATGCCCCACCCTGGGGATCAAGCCCACAACCTGGACATGTGCCTTGACCAGGAATCAAACTATGATTTTCTGGTTTGTAGGTGAATGCTCAACCACTGAGCCAGATGGTGCAATATACACATTTTGTAACATAGAAACCCATACCTGAAACCTATATGTTTATGTTGACCAATGTCACCCCAATCAATTTAATAAATGAAAAAAAAAAGATTAAGAAAAACGAAATCTAATATGGACATTGTGGAGGGGCAGATCTTAGGATGGATTTAGAACTAAAGGCTTCCAAACATAGTCATTTAACATTGCCAGAATGGTTTTCACTTTGACTAGGAAGATAATCTAAAGTAGTCTTTGCCATATTGTTCTCTACAATATGTAACTGAACTATGGATAAAACAGTGGCTTCATGGTGCTTATTGTTGGTACTTCTAAGGGTAAAACAATCTTTATTGTGGTTATGTTAATGGAGTGTCAGCATAAAATACCATGATTGTTTTTGTCCTATGGTCACTGTTTCCAAATGCAGAACTGTTTCTAGCAAGTCAACTTATATCACTTTATATGGGACAAATTGACCAGCAAAAGGTTAAAATAATTCCTGTTTGATTTTCTAGTATGAATCTCTAGTAAGTCCTTTGTGAGGTTTTTTTGGCTATTTCTCTTAAGCATTACTGCCTTTTCTATAAATACAAATTTTCTCAGAAAAGTATAAAGGGAGAAGCTATAATTTGGCTAATATACCAGATATCTGAGACAATATGATTGGTGTTGATAACATTATTTATATTACTTTAGGAAAGCATTCAGAGAACATGTTTTATAGGAGATTCAAAGGTTTAATGGCATTTTTTGCTTGATAAGAATTTCATATTATTGTTGAATTGCAGCTTCCTCTATCTTCACTTCCTCCTCCCACCTGACCCTTCAGACTGACTGTAAATCTATCTCATTTTCTCTAGGCCTGCTCTCACCCCAAAGAATTATCATTTTGTGGCAGTTTTCATCAGTAAAAATGTTTCCCTTCCTTCCCCAATGATTTTGATGGACACATTTTTCATACTTAAGACAGATATGAATGTGAAATTGCAATTTGTTTCTTTCTCCAAATGAGTTTAATTTTTGAATGCTACAGATTTTTATACCTTTCTAACCCAGCCTTAAGTTATCTTAACCACTTTCCAATTGATTTTACACATAGCCTTGGATGTTCTTGTTTAAGCATATATTACATTTGCTTTATACAGATTGTCTTTGTTGGAAAAGAAGAAATCCTGAGTAATGGTTACTAGTAAACCAACATATTTAGGTGAAATTGTAAAAAAAGAAATGAAAAATAAAAGCCAGCATGTGGGTTAAATGTTGTTATGGTAGCTTAAATTTTAAAAGAATGTATTTGTAATTTGCTTGCTTTTATTTAAGTAGAAAGTAATCTTGGCACATTTTGAAAGGAAGCGCTGTGTTTGAACTGTTACACCCAGATGCCATGCTCCCCAAAGACCACTTAGGGAGCCCGAGACTGATGTAAAAACATAGAGCCTTTATTCGAGCTAGCTTGGTCTCCGTCCCACACACTCACCGACCACCGATGCAGCAGCAGGACAGGGAGAGCACATGAGTTTCAGGAAAACAAAGGATTTACAGGGGGTCTGGAAGTAGTGGGTGGAGTAACGTGTGTGGCCCCTGTTGATTGGTCCAGGGAAGGGCCAGGGTTTGGTTGCACATGGGACAGGATGCAGTCAGGCTAATGTGGACCTGGGTCATTTCCTCTGCATCCCTATTGGCCGGTTTGAGTCAGTCTTGCACCGCCCTTTCAGAACCACCCCTGTTTCCCAGTTTTTTATGATCAGCATTTAGTCACTGGTATTCTAGTAAAACCATTCTGCTAATTTGTCTTTTCTTAGATCATCACTAGGGACAAAGGAAAAAAGAGAACTTGTGCTGCTTTAAGTGGCATCTCCACTTAAGGAGATTATTTACATGGGTCTTAGAGTTCTATAAAACCAGAAAAAGGCATCTGTGCAAGTCTGTTAAGGACTTGGAATGGCTGGACAGTATTTATAATTAGAATGGTATATATATATATATATATATATATATATATATATATATATATATATATATATATAATTATTATTATTATATTATAAACAATTTGAATGCCATTGTTTCAGTACCCTTTGGATCAAGGGTGAATCCTTCTTGTCATCATGGACACTGTGGTGATGAGGCCAAGCCAGTAAGTCTGGCTGCATTGTCCCCTGGAGTTTGCTTTGGGCATAGCTATAAGCTAGTCTCTCTGAGCAAACATGGGCCTCACAGAACAGGCCATTGTCAGAAACTTATAGATAACTGACAGACACAAATCCGACTGGAATTGCTCAGAAAGGAAGTTCTACTAAGGTCAGTTGGCATTTCACCTGGAAAATGATTAGCACTTTTATAGTAAATAGAGTCCATAGTTTTATGATCCTTGGGGCTTGTTACTATTGATTAGCCAGATACTGTCTTAGGAGGTAAAAGTCAGAAATCATATACTGTGACAAATAAAGTTAAAACAGGGAAATACGCTGGACCCCAGGACCCAGCACATGAACTGGCACAAAGCCAGTGTTCAGTAAGCTCATTAATTGCCAGTTGAGAGTCACCTGAAGCAAAGCAACAAGGCACACATCCCAATTTACAAGAAGCACTATGTAGGTGATTCATAGCTTGGCTCCTGCAGGCCATGGTGGTGGCTTTGACTTTCCATGTGCTCTAACATAAACCCTGGAACAAAACCAGCAGTAAATAGTTGTTGCATAAAAGAACTGGTGGTTCATTCTGGATGTTTTGCTAATTTTTAAGGTCTTGTCCTTAAGTCCTCAGATCTAATTAAATTAGAACAGAGCTTTCCATCCACTCATCACCCACCTCACCCCCCTACCCCGAATACAGGCAAAAATACTGAATCATAGAATGACTTTAAATGAGGAGACAAATAAAAATCTAACATCTGCAGAGACTTAGAGAAAATGTTTCATATGGTGCTTTCTACTCTGTTTTAGAGTTGCCTTTTTTTTTGTATTAAGACCTATTTCCAAAGATACTCATTTATTAAGAGAAAAATAAATGCTGCAAACGGGTCCTGGAGCAGGCAATGAGATGAGAAAGAAAATTCTCACCCATTTTCTCATTTACTAATATACATGTATATTGGCAAGCATAAATTTAAAAATGGCATAGTCTTTGCCCTCCAGGAATTTGCAGTATAGTAGGTGAATGTGTAAATAAACTATATTATGAGCGAGACTAAGATAACCACTGTAGCTGAGGGTCAAGCATACAGATCATAACTCATAATTTTAAAATTTAGGAGATGACTTCCTTTAGAAGAATACATTTGAATTGGGACTTAGAATGTCAAAAGGCCAAACAGTGAGGACATCCAGCCCCTTCTGAGGAACAGCCTAAATAAGGGGTATGGAGGAGGGAAAGTTCAGGGCATGGTAAAGGGGCATCTGTGTCCACCGCAAAGAATTTATAAAGGATTGTAGTTGGAAGTTAGCTAAAACGGGGCTGATGTCAGGACAATGAGGAGCATGGCTTTTAGATCTAGTCCCAAACACTTCCTCCATGATGTTTGTGTCGCCCGCATTATTTGTTTAGTGGAACTTCTATTAAATTGACATTTATTTTTCTAGAATACATTCACTTTAAAAGGAGCTTACTACCACTATGGCACATAATAACCCTCTATTACCTCCTCTAAATAAATCCAGAGATCCAATACTGGTATTAAATTCTAATTTGACCTTGTTTCCTTTCTACTGCTCTGAGCTGAGCCTATAGGTTTGTTACAGTGGGAGACCAACACATGTTTAAGAGTTGATCCTGACCTGCTAGCAGCACAAAGCTAGTGCTCTTTCTTAGACCTGTCAGAAGGATCAACAGAGGAGCAAAATGAAAATAAATGACTTATTAAAACTACAATATTTTAAAATCCTGAATCTCTGTGCTGGGGAAATTCACCTCAAATACCTCCTACAACCTTGGCCTGGGCCACTGCCCCAATCCTATACTTTCAGAAACTCTGCTCCAGGCACTCGAGAGAGCCTGAAGGTTTTCGGCATATGAGCAATTTAAAAGCTGCCAGTACTTTAGGAGGAAAATCCTGGCAGTGGTATTGTAAAGGGAATCTGGGAACAGGAAATCCAGCTGAGAGGTTATCACAGGATCTAGACCAGAGGAGAGGGGCCTGGCTGAAGGGATGCAGCCTTCCACATGCCAGGTACTGAGAGAGTAGTACCTAGTGACGTATGGGGTTCAGAGATAAGACTTTGAAGAGGACTTTGAGATTCTAACTTGTATGAAATGATAAAGGTTGTAGGTACTTAAAGATATACTGAACATGGGAGGAGGGAGTTGAGGGACTTATTTTGGAGATGCCAAAAAGATGTTGAAAGAAGAGAATAAGGTCCTTAAGACAAGCCACCGGAATGCCATCCACTTTTGAGAACAGTATGGAGTTTCCTCAAAAAAAAAACAAAAAAACACAAAACGAAAAATGGAGTTTCCATTTGACCCTGTGATCCCACTTCTAGGAATATATCCCAATAAGCTAGAAACACCAATTAGAAAGGATATATGCACCCCTATGTTCATAGCAACACAATTTACCATAGTTAAAATTTGGAAATAGCCTAGGTTCCCGTCAGCAGATGAGTGGATTAAAAAAATGTGGTGCATCTACATAATGGAATAGTTATGCTGCAGTAAAAAAGAAGGAATTCTTACCATTTGCAACAGCATGGATGGAACTGGAGAGCATTATGCTAAGTGAAGTAAGCCAGGCAGAGAAAGATAAATATCACATGATATCACTCATTTATGGAATTTAATGAACAACATAAACTAATGAACAAAAACAAACCCAGAGACAGAAGCATTGATCAGACTGTCAAACCTCAGAGGGAAGGTAAGGGAGGATGGGGGTAAGGGGGAAAGGTCAATCAAAGGATTTTTATGCATGCATATAAGCCTAACCAATGGACACAGACAACAGAGGGGTGAAGACATCGGTGGGAGGGTGTGGGAGGGGTAATGAGCGGATGAGGACACATATGTAATAATAATAATAATAATAATAATAATAATAATATATGGCATAAATAAAACATAAAAAATAAAGAGATGGGAAGAGAGGAAGAGAAAAAAATAGGTTAAGGCTCAAAGAAAAGGGAATTAAGAGGATTCCCATTATATGACCTTCATTCTCTCTGAAATGAAATGAAAGCTTTGTGTGCAAAGCAAGCTTGGTGAAGACATGGCAATCTAAATTTAGTAAAGGAAAGATATTGTAATCTATTCTACCAAAGATCTTGGTATGAATAAGGAACTACCATTTTTTTAAATATTAAAGATTCTCGATAAATCTCAAAATATTGCAACTTCAGATTCACTTGACACCTACCAAGGAAGTTCAGCTAGAAGCTAATATATTCTGATTCCTGCACATGTGAGATTCCTAATTCTGAGTGACCTACACCTACAATCCTACAATGCACAGATCAACGTGTCAGTCACAGGATTTTCCAGTTTAGGGATGGGAGGAATTCTCAAGGTGACCTGTCCAACTACTAATTTACTTCTTGAATCATGTCAACCTCACACAGTCTCATTCACACCATTATTGGAACCTCAAATGACAGCCTTCCCAACTCCTCCAAAAGCCCACTCTTTTCTTGGGCCAACTTACTCTATTTTTACATATACTGAAATTCCCTCAGAGTAGTATGTACAATAAAAACAATTTTAGTTCATTACTGGCTGGCTGAGCCTGAGTTTCTAGGTGATGCTTCCTTACCTCCTTGCCCTAATGAATCCCATTGGAATAAGAAAAATCATGCTGACACCTTGATTAATGGCCATAAGGTTTACTTAATGCAAATATGGGTTCGCTTCTGTTTGATGATGTTTGGAGTAGTTTAATTAAATATTTACAGTGAAAGATCATTCGAATACAGATTTGCAGATGCATCGTGTTTCTCTCTTTAGAGCTCCTAATATACTTTCATCTCTAACCTACTTACGCATCTGTCCTCACTTCTACCTTGGATTACACATACTGCTCTGTCTGTGTTGGACCCACCAGACCACAAGCTATGTAAAGCTTTCTCTTTCATGCGCTACTTCATTTATCCATCTGTCCACTGCACCGTGCGAGGCTCTGCTCCAGGTCTTGGTGGAGAACAGGGACAGGTTGCCTACGTTCTCTGAACTCTTCTGTAGATGAGTCAGCAGCCTAGCCCAGTGCTGGGCACATTGTAACTGTTCCATAAATAGCTGATAAAGCAGTGGAAAGTGTTGGATAGTGACTTAGAGGGTGGTAAGTTCCTTTGCAGCCAGATAAGAAGGGTGAGTGAGACATATGCCTCATAGAATTTAAGGTTTAGCAAATTAGCAAATAGTGTTTTGAAATACATTCAAAAAATGAACAAACAAAATCTGTGCCTGTGCCTAGCCCCCAGGACATCTGAGTGCCACAGAGGTGAAGGGTGGGTAAGAAAGCAGTTGAGGCAATAGATCAACCAAAGGACTGTTATGCATGCATTTAAGCATAACCAAAGGACACAGACCACTGGAGGGAAGGGGAGGCTGGGGGAAGGGCAGGGGAAAAAAGAGATATTTGTACTAATCTTTGTAATACTTTATGTAATTAAATAAAAAAAAAAAAAAAAAAAAAAGAAAGCAGTTGAAGAGCAAATGCTGACGGTCTCGTTCTCCTCCATTCTCCCCAAACATCAGAGGCCCTTGCAGTGTAGCCTTTTATCTGCCTGATGAGCACATGGTTCTCGGCTGCCAGCACAGCTGGTGTTACAAAGAAGGAAAGCTAGTGGTAAAACATTTATTCTCAAAAACGTTGGAAAGGACGGCTGAACGGGGGTGGCGCATGTGTGAATAAGTGTGGGGTTGAACTGTCCTTCAGTGTTGTGGGAAGTTGGGGAAAACGGATGCACGTGTATCATTAGGCACCATGTCACAGTTCAGGTCCCAGGAAGGGTTGTACTTTCTCTCTAATAATAGCACCTGATTCAACCCTGTCACAGTGTCCCTTCCCTACTCTGTACCTTCTCTCTTCATTGTCCCAATAGCAGTAGATTCTGCCTATTGGTTCCTCAGGGCATAGTTTTGCTTTATTTCACAGGAGTGGGGCAGGGAACTTACAGTGATCTGAGAACAAGTCTTCATTATTCTCATTCAGCCTCTATAGAAATTAGCAAATAGTGTTTTTTTCCTAAAATAACTGGAAAAAATGATTTTTTTTTACTATTGTCAGTTAAGAACTAACCCTGAATTTTAATCCTCAGAGAAAAAAAAGGAGAGGGTAATATTCCCTTTAGTTATGCCCATGACATAATTATATATGACTATGTGAGCTTTGGTTTCTAGCTTCTGTGATTCCAAAACTTCATTGAAAAGCACAGAGATTAAGAGAATTGGAAAAATTAAGAAAGCCTGTTTCATAGATATTTCTAAATGTATGCCAGTATCTTTTGGGTTAAATAATTAACATAAAGGAGTTTTTAAAAATCTGGAATTATGTTATCTAGTCAAAGCATAGTTGAATATTATGTTTGCCTTTCTTTTATTCAAGTTTCACAAATTAAAAAGGATGTAAACATTTTTATAAGGATTTATCTTTACTGCCTGTCAAAACCCAAATATGCTTGTACCTCTATTGAAAGCATCCTTCCTAAGAACTGAGGTTAAAAAAATACAAATCATAAATGGATCTGATTTACTCATTTGCAAAATGAAATAGTTGAACTAACCATTGTAGTCCCTCCCAGGTGGAATTCTGTTCTTTGTGCTCTGGGATGGTTTGGAGGCTGTTGATAGGCACTCTAGAGATGAATCTTCAGTGTGGTGATTAAGATTTGTTGAGCCATTGACGTCATTTAGTCCAACCTCGCAATCTGTGATATAGTGATGCATTATGATAAAGAAAAACAGTTTCCCATTCCAGGGGAGGTATGCATGTACTTAGATAAACTACTAAAGTGTGAGTTTCATGAGCGAAAGATCTGAACTATTCCTGTTGCCTACTCATGCTCATTAACTCTTTGCCGGACTATCCTGGAAAATAAACATCATATCCCATACATTCTAATTAGGGGAGACATCACCTTCAAGGAGATGAACATAGGCCTTGAGGGAATGAACAAATTTATTTATTTTTTAAATTTTGTTTTATTGCTTAAAATATTACAAAGAGTATACATATGTCTCCTTCCCCTGCACCTTGACCTTCCCTCTGCCTCCCCTACCCCCCCCCCCAGTGTCTTGTGTCCATTGGTAATGCTTATATGCACGCATAAAAGTCCTTTGGTTGATCTCTTACCCAACCCTCCCCGGCCTTCTTGCTGTAGTTTGACAGTCTGTTCCATGCTGCTCTGCTTCTGTACCTATTTTTGTTCATCAGTTTATAATGGTCTTTATTATCCATAAATGAGTGAAGTCATGTGGTATTTTTCTTTCATTGACTGGCTTATTTCACTTAGCATAATGCCCTCCAGTTCCATCCATGCTGTTGCAAATGGTAAGAACTCCTTTTTTACAGCAGCATAGTATTCCATTGTGTAGGTGTACCAGTTTTTTAATGCACTCATCTGCTGATGGGCACTTAGGCTGTTTCCAAATCTTAGCTGTGGTAAATCGTGCTGCTATGAACATAGAGATGCATATATCCTTTCTGATTGGTGTTTCTGGTTTCTTGGGATATATTCCTATAAGTGGAATCACTGGGTCAAATGGGAGTTCCACTTTTAACCTTTTGAGGAAACTTCATACTGTCCTCCATAGTGGCTGCACCAGTCTGCATTCCCACCAGCAGTGCACGAGTGTTTCTTTTTCTCCACATCCTCTCCAGCACTTGTCGTTTGTTGATTTATTGATGATAACCATTCTGACAGGTGTGAGATGGTACCTCATTGTTGTTTTGATTTGCATCTCTCAGATGATTAGTGACTTTGAGCATGTTTTCATATGTCTCTTGGCTTTCTGAATGTCCTCTTTTGAAAATTGTCTATTTAAGTCCTTTGCCCATTTTTTGATTGGATTGTTTATCTTCCTTTTGTTAAGTTGTGGGAAGGAATTTTGCTCTTTTTGTATAAAATTTAAATACACATAAAATATAAAATTTGATCTATAGAATCCTGTGGTATTATAATATCATGTGGGGTAATTAGGTAATAAAAAAAAATAAGGCTCCTTAGGGGGGTGATGTGAAAAAAGGTTGAGATATAGAATATAGATTATGCTCAAAGTTGTAGCTGGAGAGTCTGAGGCTCAGGAAGTTAAGGTGACCTGACTTGGTTACCCGGCAAGCAAGTGGCATGGCTGGCCCTTGGACCCATCCTGACTGACTCCAAAGACTATTATGCATTGCAAACTAGCTGACTTTGTGGTTGGCTGGGAGGGGTCAGTGGGGCGGGCCTTAGGGACTTTGGTTTAGGTATTATGTTCATAAAGTTTAGCCCACTGTTGATGGAGGTACTGCTCCCTATGTTTGTAATCAGGCTGCTGTGTCGTGCAGAGGAGTGTCCTCTACTGGTGCATGTTCTAAATTCATTTCACTTATTTCAATGACAGCCACGGTGGAGCTTTTTAAATGTGTATTTTGAAAGGAATTTCAGGGATTCTGAGAAAAATATGACATTGGAAATTTAAGGCCTATGACATTGGCATAGGTTAAATCCACACAGGCAAATCATTGCACCTATTTGCTGCCTCCTGGCAGCAAATTCATTCCTTCTCAACACTTGAGGCACTGCATGCACCCAAACATAGGAGCCACTGGATTATCATTGAATTCTTGTGATAACTTAGATTTTGGTTGCTAGTGAATGGTACAGGCTGAGATGATGTGTAAGAACAGCATTGCACTTTGGGTTCCTGTTTGTGAATTTAGCCGGAACCTCGGGGGGAGAAGGGGGTATTTACCAAGAGTGAGACCCAAGTACAGCACATCTCCTTGGTGGCATGTGCTTGTTCTCAGAGCCTCAACACAGAGGTATTTTCCATTCAAGTCATCTAAGGACACTGCCAAACACCTTTGATGTTCGTTACTTCTAATGCTTCAAGTTAAGAAAAGATTAGCAAAGGAATCACAGTCAGTGCATTTTAGATTTAGTCTAATGAATGTAATGATTCAGCATGGAAATTTCTAGGATGAGAAAAGGAAAAAAAAAAGGAGGGAGGGAAGTACCCCTGAGATGGAAAGGAGAACTGTAAAGGGAAAATGTGTTTAAATTGCTGCAGCAGCAGCAATGTTTCAGGTTAATGTAAGGAAAATAAATACCTTGGGAGTGAGAGTCATTCAATACTGGAACCAGTTATCCAGGGAAGTATTGGCATGGCCTTCTCTATGGCTCTTTAAATAGAAGATTGATTTCTACCTGGAATGATGTTGGGATAAGTCTACTTGGAAAGTAAACACAATTTGACTTGGTTTTCTATGTCTAGTGGGTCTCTGATTTTTCCTTTTGTTCCAAGTAACTTTATATATTGAGTTGAAGAGAACCAGTAGAGTGGTTGTAGCATAGAGCCTAAAGCTTGATAACTTGGCTTTGAATTCCAGCTCTGCTGCCTAGCAGCTAGAAATCTTGTGGATCTTGCCTAAATTCTGAGCCTCTGTTTACTCATCTGTAAAGTGGGGTAAAATTGTACCTTTGTGTGAGACAGGTGTCATGAGGATTCAATAAGTTGATTTCTTTTAATGCCGTATAAAGATTTATTAAAATAAGATCTTTTAAAGACTTATTGAGTCAAGACTTTGCCATCTTTATTTAACAACTTCAAAAGACTCTTACCAGTGCTTTTAAAGCTGTATTATGAGCTCATATCTAGAAGCACATTATTTAAATAAACCTTTCCATGCTTCTAAGGCATTTCATGTTTAAAGATTCAGGTATTTGCATGGTATTATCTTGAATTATCAAGAGAATCCAAAGATATAAAACCTCCCTCTGTTTTGATGCTTTTGGCACCTTGACAGCTGTGGGTCAGATGGTGTTTAGTTACATTCGTCGGTAGTCTAAACAGGGCTGCCTCTGAGGACACTGCTTTCTGGAAGCTTCCTCAGGTGGTGCTGGAGGTGCTGGCCTTGTCCTCAATGCTCCTGGTTTCTGCTTACAGCCCAGTGATCTCTCTCCCTGTGCCTTAAAGTCCCCAGCACTTTTACAGCACATGCTGCAGATGCTCCTCCTCGGAATTCTACTTGCCTCTTGGCCACTCCACCCGGTACATTGCATATTTACCGACTTTCCCACCACTTACATCATCATTCCCAATGCTTCTGATACCCACATGGACAGCACATCCATCACCCTGGGCTCCAAGGTCATCAAGCTTTTGTCCTTGTTCTTTATTTTACCTCATCTACTCACCTCCCTGTTGCTACCCTAAACTAGTGCTTCTCAACCTTTCCCACGCAGAGGGGTCACCTGGGTTCTTGTCAAGGTGCAATTTAAAATCAGTAGGTCGGACATGGGACCTGAGATTCTGCATTTCTCACAGCTCCCAGGTGATACTGATGCTGCTGTTCCAAGGACCACATTTTGAATAAGAAAGGCTCTCTTCACTGTCAGAAACATTCACCTGCAGATCCTGTTGGCTCTCCCTTCAAAATTACATCCTGTGTCCATCCACTTCACAGCACCTCTTCAATGCCACCCTAATCGCAGGTTAATGTAAGGAGAATAAGTACCCCCATCTCTCATTCTTAAGGGAAAGTAGGCCATAATTACTCCTGTAATTGCCTTCTACCTGGACTCACTCCTGCCCCTATGGCCAGGTCCCCATCCAACAGCCAGAGATCCTTTTAAAATGTAAACAAGATCATATAACTTTCCTAATCAAAACCCACCAGTGACTTTTATCACACGGTGAAGAAATCCAAGGGGCTTTCCATGATCTGCTTCTGCCTACTTCTCCACACTGACCCTACAGCTCTCCCTTCTCGATCCTGCCTCTCCTCGGGCCCTGGCCTCCCCGAGTGCCCTTCCAGTTTTGCACAGGCTCTTCCTTATAACACCCGGCTGCTGGACCAGATGTTCCCTCTTTAGGGAAATGGGTCCTGACAACATAATTGAAAATTGTCCCCCTCCTTCCCAAGGGGCTTCACTGTCTGTCCACTTACTCTGCCCTATTTTCCTTCATAGCACTTATTACTTGACATTTTCTATAATAAAATATCTGCAGTATTTTCTGGGTACCAGGTGATGTCTAAGTACTTACAAATATTAATTCATTCAACTTAATACTCCTTGTTATCCTCATTTTACAAATTAAGAAGCTGGAGCACCAGGAGGCTAAGTCACTTATTGAGACCAAATAGCTACTTCATATTGGAGCCAGAATTGGAGCTCAGCTGTCTGGCTTCAGAATCTGTGTTGTAAGTCCCTGTGCTATTCTGCCCTCCACTCTTTGTGTGATATAACTACATATTTTAAAAATGTTATCTAATATATAAATATGTGTTTGTTATTGCCTAGCTCTCCTAATAGAATGTAAACTCCCTGTGGGCAGGGACTTATTTCATCTAGTTAACTGCTGTTTACCCAGCACCTAGAACGCTGCTTGGCACATAGTAGGCACCCAGAACACTTATTGGATAAATGAATTCTGCTGGTGTTACTCTGTATTTAAAAGCACCATTTGATTGTTTAAAGAAATGTATGTAAATATTAGTATTTTCATGAAAGTATGAATGAGGCCTTTCTTACATTAGAAGACTATGTTGCTTAAGTCATAAATTTTTAATAAAACTACCTACCATTACATATTTAGAACCTAACTTAAGAATTTAAGCTCAACTTGTAAATCTTAATATGCAGTTGAAAATATAATAAATAAAAAACAAGCATCTTTACTATTTCTTTTATTAATGGTTGATTAATTCAAGTTGATCAGACTAAATTCTTAAATAGTCTCATTTACAAACTTGGTTAATTAAATTGACTTTGCTTTAGTTCTATTTTAATGTATTCATTTTTCTTTTTATGTATTGCAAATGCCTGATAAGAAACATTTATAACACAAGTCACACTTCTCAAAAACTTATATTGCTCTTATTAATCTAACTAGAGGCCCAGTGTACAAAATTTGTGCACTCATGGGGGAGGGATGTCCCTCAGCCCTGTCTGTGCCCTTTTGCTGTCTGAGAGCCCTTGGGGGATGTCTGACTGATGACTTAGGCCTGCTCCCAGAGCAGGAGTGGGCCTAAGCTATCAGTCTGACGTCCTTAGAGCTGTTGCAGAGGCAGGAGAGGCTCCCGCCACTGCGTCTGTGCTCGTCAGCCGTGAGCCAGGCTTCTGGCTGAGCAGTGCTCCCCCTGTGGGAGTGCACTGACCACTAGGGGGCAGCTCTTGCATTGAGCATCTGCTTCCTGGTGGTCAGTGCAAGTCATAGAGACTGGTTATTCCACTGTCGGGTTGAAACCAGTTCTCCAACATCCCCCGAGGGGTCCCAGATTGCGAGAGGGCGAAGGCCAAGCCGAAGGACCCCACCAGTGCAAGATTGAGGCTAGGGAGGGATGTAGGAGGTTGGCCAGCTGGGGAGGGACTGCAGGAGGGCTCCAGGGCATGTCCAGCCTATCTTAGTCCCAATCAGCCAGACAGTAGTAGCAAGCTAACCTACCAGTTAGAGCACCTGTCCCCTGGTGGTCAGTGCATGTCATAGTGACTGGTCGACCAGTCGACTGCTCCCTGGTAATCAATGCACATCATAGTGATTGGTTGACTGTCTGCCCCCTGGTTGTCAGTGCACAGTCATAGCGAGCAGTTGAGTGACCTTAGCATATCATTAGTATATTATGCTTTGATTGATTGAATGGCCAACCGGATGACCAGACACTTAGCACATTAGGCTTTTATTATATAGAATAAGCCAAGTTTATAGCAAATCAAATTCACTTAAATACTCTAACACTGTTTTTACAAACTTAACCAAATTGTTTAAATCTCAACATAAAATCATAGCTTCAGTAAAAAAATTAGATTATTTCTCAACTTAACCTAAAAATAACATATAAAAGTGTTGGCATAGTTTCTATTAAATGTTAAGTCTAGTTAGTATTTAAATGTCACCAGAGAGTTCTTGCCTTCTAGGCAGGCTGAAGCACTGACCCAGCTGCTCACTGAGGGTGGGCCCGGGACATAGAGGCTGTGTTCATGTGATCAAAAGATTTACCTGAGCTGAAAATGAACATGCCAGGCCCTTTGTTCTAGTTGCTGTAAAATGAGGGCTCTAACCTACCTTCCTCAGATGAAATTGATTCTCATTTCCAAGTCTCACAGTCATATCCTTCCTCACCTGATTCTATGGTAATATTTTCTTCAACTTTTAGACTCCATTGCAACTACTTCCCTGACTGTGTGATTGAATTTTGCATCCTTTCCCATTGCTCTGACTCACACCCTTGAGTCATAGTAATGGCAGTCTCCATTTGTTGAATTGTGTGTATTTCAGTTAATTGCTTTTTTTAATTAATAACTTTACTGAGGTATAATTCATATGTATCAGTACACATTGCCTATATCAGTGATTCATTCTTTCTTGTGGCCCATTAAAATTGCATTGTATAGATATACCACATTTTGTTTATCCATTTGTCAGTTGATAGATATTTGGGTTGCTTCCAACTTTTGTCCATTATGAATAATACTGCTCTTAACACAAATTTTTGTGTGGACATACATTTTCAAATCTTTTGGGTATATCCCTAGGAGTAGAATTGCTGGACTGTGTGGAAACTCTATGTTTAATCATTTGAGGAGCTTCCAGACAGATTTCCAAAGTACTTGCACCATTTTACATGGCCACCAGGAATGTATAAGGGTTTGAATTTTTTCTTTCCTCCTTCTCTCTCTCTCTCTCTCTCTCTCTCTTTTATTTCTTGTTAATTTATTTATTTACTAGCTGTACCTGGCCATGCGTTGCTGTGCCTCAGTCTGGTTAAATGGAAAAGAAAGAAAAGAGAGCCCTACCAGTTTGGCTCAGTGGATAGAGCATTGGCCTGCGAACTCAAGGGTCCCAGGTTCGATTCCGGTCAAGGCATGTACCTTGGTTGCGGGCACATAACCCAGTGGGGGGTATGCAGGAGGCAGCTGATCAATGTTTCTCTCCCATCAATGTTTCTGACTCTCTATCCCTCTCCCTTCCTCTCAGTAAAAAACCAATAAAATATATTTTTAAAAAGATTAATCTTGTGATTCAAAGAACAGAAAAATAAAACATATAGTCCCAGAGAATATATCAAACTGTAAAAAATAAAATCTCATTAATTTTTTTACTACAAGCCATGTGCGGTTGCAAAGCTTTGGCTAGTTGATATTTCGCAACATGATAATTGGCATGCTGATTTTCAATTGCAGTACATGCGGTGGCATCCCTGGCAGATCGAGTGAATTCAAAAATTCTGTTGGATAATTAACCGCTTCATCTGCTTCCACAACAGTGTCAACAGACTTGTATGTGACTGCCTCGTTTTGAATGTTAGACTGAATAATATTGTTAAGTTTGTAGACATCTTTGTTCTTGGCTGCAAGAATAGCTCGTTCACTAACCAATCATAATTCTTATAATTGATTTAAATATTGGGAAATATTTTTTCAACCAATTCTTCCTTTGATGTCACTAAATTGCATGGATCGTAAATCGGAAACACTGAAATGGAATCATAAAATATTTAGTATAGCATGTGTTGCTTTTACGTCCAACAGATGGCACTGTTTTTCAAAAAAAGCATATTTTTACCTGTCACAGGTGTGACATCTATACATCTATATAATAGTAGGCATATAAAAACACGCACATATTCAAATGCAATGTGTCAAAATTTCTAAGCAATTGGTGAAGAACTTTCTGAAATTTAAGATTTTGAACAAATGAACATTTACATTTTTATTTACATAGATTAAAATACTTATTGTTGAAAGTGTTACATATGTTCTCTTTTTCCCCCATTGATCCCTTCTAGCCTGCGACCACCCCCTTCCCCAGGCCTTCACCACACTATTGTCTGTTTCCATAGGTTATGCATACAAGTTCTATCATTAATCTCTTCCTCCCCACTCATTTCTACCTTCTCTCTGAGATTGGACAGTCTGGCCCATGCTTCTATGTTCATCTGTTTATTTTATTCATTAGATTCCACATATCAGTGAGAACATGTGATACTTATTTTCCTCTGACTGGCTTATTTCATTTAGCATAATGCTCTCCAGGTCCCTCCATTCTGTCATTCCTCTTTCTTCTTTTCTTTTTCAATTAAAGTTGACATTCATTATTTTATTTTGAATGTACAGCATAATAGTTAGATATTTATATAAGGGTAAGAGATCCTTCTTTTTTAGAGTTGCACAGTATTTCATGGTATAAATATACCATAGCTTTATTATCTACTCATCTATTGATGGGCACTTTGGCTGCTTCCAGATCTTAGCTCTTGTAAATAGCACTACTTTGAACATAAGGGTGCATATGTTCTTTCTGATTGGTGTTTCAGGCTTCTTATGATATACTAAAGGCCCGGTGAATGAAAATTCATGCACTGGAGGGGGACTCCCTCAGCCCAGCTTGCCCCCTCTCACAGTCCGGGAGTCCTCAGGGGCAGGAGGTAACCCAGCGATCAGAGGAAGGTGACACCCCCATCATACCTCTGCTGCTGCCAGTGCCAACATCACAAGCCTCAGCTAGCTCTGGTTACCTGCACCTCGGACAGCCTTGGACGGCCTTGGACGGCTGGGCAGCTGCCATCCAAGGCTTGCCTGTGCCTTGGGCCCACCTGGGCAGCTGGGCAGCCAACATCCAAGGCTTGCCTGTGCCTTGGGCATCAGCTGGGCAGCCACCATCCACCATCTGAGGTTTGCCTGTGCCTCAGGCCAGCCCTGGGTGGCTGGGGGGCTGAGGCTGGGTCCGGCTGCACTGCTTACCTGCTACCCCCTCCTGCAGGGCTGAAAGGACTGGGGGACTCCAGCGGGGCTGAGGGGACTGGACACTGCCATCTTTGTGATGATGTGATGGTCAATTTGCATATTTCCTCTTTATTAGATAGGATTTCTAGAAGTGGGATCACTGGGTTAATTTTTCAATTTGTTGTGGAGTAGTATCTAACTGGTCTTTATTTGCATTTTTCTAGTAGCCAATGATATCAGATATATGATTTGCAAATATCTTCTCTCATTGTGTGGGTTTTCCTTTCACTTTTTTGATAGTACTTTGAAGCACAGAAGTTGTTTATAAAGTCCAATTTAAGTATTTATTTTTGGTGGTCATGTTTTTTATGTCATATCTAAGAAACCATTTCTAAATTTGAGGTTATACAGTTAAGTTTTCCCCTAAGAGTTGTATGGTATTAGTTCTTATATTTAGATATTTCATGCAGTTTTGAGTTAATTTTCATACCTGATATGATATAATAGTCAAATTCATTCTTATACATTTAACTTTTCAGTTGTCTCCGGACCATTTTTTGAAAAACCGTTCTTTCCTCCATTGAATACTTTTGGCACCCTTGTTGAAAATCAGTTGATCATAAATGTATAGGTTTATTTCTAGACTCTCAATATCTATTCTATTGATTTCTATGTCTATTCTTCTGACACTACCACTTTGTATTGATTATAGTTGCTTTGTGGTAGGTTTTGAAATTGGGGAGTCCACAATGCCATTCCTCTTTCTTCTTTTCTTTTTCAATTAAAGTTGACATTCATTATTTTATTTTGAATGTACAGCATAATAGTTAGATATTTATATAACTTAAGAAGTGACAACCCAATAAATCTAGTACCCACCTGGCAAAGTACTTAGTTATTACAATATTATTGACTATTTCCTTATGCTGTACTTTACATCCCCATGACTATTATGTAACTCGAAATTTGTACTTGTTAATCCCTTTACCTTTTTCACCTAGCCCTCCAACCCCACTTCCATCTGGCAAAGATCAATTTGTTCTCTGTATTTATAATTTTGTTTTTGGTTTATTTGTTTGTTTATTTTGTTTGTTAGATTCCACATATAAGTGGAATAATGTGGTGTTTGTCTTTCCATGTATGACTTATTTCACTTACCATAATACCTTCTAGGTTCATCCATGTTGTCCCAAATGGTAAGATTTCATTCTTTTTTATGGCCATGTAATACCTCATTGTATATAAGTACCACATCTTTTCTTTCCATTTTTCTATTGATGAATGCTTAGGATGCTTCCATATATCGGCTGTTGTAAATAATGCTGCAATGAACATAGGGAAGCATCAATCGTTTGGAATTAGTGTTTTGGACTTCTTTGGATAAATACCCAAAAGTGGGATGGTTGGGTTATATGGCAGTTCTATTTTTAATTTTTGAAGAAGCACTGTACTGTTTTCTATAGTGGCTGCACCAGTTTACAATGCCAGCAACAGTACACAAGGGGTCTCTTTTCTCCATATCCTTGTCAACACTTGTTTGTTGATTTATTGATGATCGCCATTCTGGTAGGTGTGAAATAATATCTCATTATGATTTTAATTTGCATCTCTCTAATTATTAGTGATATTGAGCATCTTTTTATGTCTGTTAGCCATTTGTCCTTTTTGGAGAAATGTCTATTCAGTCCTCGAACTTTTTTTTAATTGGATTTTTTGGGGATTTTTTTGATGTTGAATTATATTAGTTCTTTATAAATTTTGGATATTAACCCCTTACTGGGTGTATCATTGATGAATAGCTTTCTCCATTTAGTAGGTTGTCTTTTCTTTTTATTGAATTTTTTCTTTGCTGTACAAAATCTTTTTAGTTTAATGTAGTCCCATTTGTTTATTTTTTTTCCTTTGTCCAGGGAGACATATCGAAAAAAAATTTCTACTGAGAGTGATGTTAAAGAATTTACTACATATATTTTCTTGTAGGAGTTTTATAGATGTTTCTTTTTTTCAAGAAAAATTTGGCTATTTGGAGTCCTTTGCATACTTTATGAATTTGAGGATCAGTTTATCCACGTCCACAAATAAGCCAGCTAGGATTCTGACATGAAGTGCATGGATTGTTTTCTTAATTTCTCTTTCTAATGGTTCATTGTTTGTGTATATAAATGTAAATTGATATGGGAAATATTTCCTATCTTATTGGATAATCCAATTTACATTGCCACCAACTGTACACAGGGTTCACTTTTCTTTATATCCTTGTCAATGTGTTATCTCTTGTTTGTTTTCTTAAAATAATAACAGTTCTAATAAGTGTCATCTGATACCTCATTTTGGTTTTGATTTGCCTTACTCCTGATTATGTTAGGCATTTTTTGTTCTTGTTGGCCATCCTTATATCTTCTTTGGGAAAATATCTATTAAAACCTTCTGCCTATATTTAAATTACATTGTTTGTTTTCTTGCAGTGAAGTTGTACGAATCCTTTTTATATTTTAAATATTAGCCCTTTATCAGATTGTGATTTGCAAATATCTTCTTCTATTCAGTAGGTTGCTTTTTTATTTAGCTAATTAGGGGCCCGGTGCACGAAATTCGTGCACGGGGGGAGGGTGGGGGTGCCTCAGACCAGCCTGACCTCTCTCACAGTCTGGAACCCCTCAGTGGATGTCCTATGATGGCCCCAGTCTGCCAGGCACCTTTTGTGTGTGTGTGTGTGTGCGTGTGTGTGTGTGTGTCACCACTGCAGACCTTCCCCCAGCCACATCTGAGGCTCGGAGCAGTCCTCCTGTGTGTGTCTACCTGCTGGGGGCCTTCCCCCAGGCACACCGTCGAGGCTTGGAGTAGGCACCCCCTCTATGTTGATCTCTTAGGCTCTTGCCCTCCCCTGCATGTTGTTCTCTTTTTTGAGCTGTGGCCAGGGCTGGGTGCTGCCTGCCTCCCAAGCTTGCCTACTGCCCATCTTCCTCCAGCCACCAGAAAGCAAGGAAAACCCCGCCTCATGGTCAGGCCAGCCTTTTCCTGCTCCCTGATCCCCGGAAGGGACCTGGGGAGCCGCCAAGCAAGCCCCCAACCCCCAAGAGCTTGCTTTCCCGCTCCCCAGTGCCCCCCAAAGGGCCTGGGGAGCTGCCAAGCAGGCCGCCGACTCTTTCCCACTCACCGGTCCCCTGCTGCCTTCCTTTCCCACTCCCCGGTGCTGCCAAGGGCTCTGGGGAACGACCAAGCAGGACCCCAGCCCCTGCAGCCTTGCTTTTCTGCTCCCCGGTGCCCCGCAAAGGGCCTGGGCAGCCTCCAAGCAGGCCAAGACGCCCCCGCTGCCTCTTTCCCACTCCCTGGTGCCCTGCAAGGGGCCTGGGAAGCCGCCAAGCAGTCCAAGACCCCCCACTGCCTCTTTCTCGCTCCCCGGTGCCCTGTAAGGGGACTGGGAAGCCCATCAAGCAGGCTACTGACTCCCTGCTGCCTCTTTCCCACTCCCCGGTGCCCCGCAAAGGGCCTGGGCAGGCACCAAGCAGGCCGCCGACCCCCCACCACCTCTTACCCGCTCCCTGGTGCCCCACAAAGGGCCTGGTGAGCTGCCAAGCAGGCCCCCAGCCCCCACCGCCTCTTTCCCACTCCCTGGTTCCCCTCAAAGGGCCTGAGGAGCCACCAAGAAGGAGCCCTGCCCCCACTGCCTCTTTCCTGCTCCCCAGTGCCCTGCAAAGGGACTGGGGAGCCAACAAGCAGGCCCTCAGCTCCCACCACCTCTTTCCCGCTCCCTGGTGCCCCACAAAGGGCCTGGGGAGCTGCCAAGCAGGCCACCAACCCTGCCACCTCTCTCCCACTCACCGATCCTAGGTCCTGCGCTGTTCCACCCTGCAGCCGCTCTGTACACTCGGGAGGTCCCTCAGCCCAGCCTGTGCCTTCTCACAGTCTGGCACCCCTCTGGGGATGTCCACCTGCTGGTGTACCTGACCAGCCTGGGTGATGGGCTGATGGCTGTCTCCAGGCTGGCCAAGCCCCCCAGTAGCGTCCCTCACCCCATTGGGTTGTGGCCAGCATGGGTGATGGGCTGATTGGCGCTTTCAGGCTTTAAGGCTGCCCACAGCTCCCATTGACCCAATGTCCCAGCAAGGCTGGCTGGACACAGGTTTCTGAGGTTTTTTTATCTTCTATAATTGATACACTGTTCCTTTAAGGTGAGGCCTCCTACTAACGAAGCCTCCTCTCTGCTTCACCTCATGATGTCTATAATGACACAATGTTACTCTTAGTGGTCAGGCCAGGCCTGCCATTTCCTTCAGCTCCCGAGGATTCTATGAATGATATTTTGTTGCAAACATGTGTTTTGCTTGAGCCAGGATAAGCGGAGCAGGCGGCAGTTTCACTTTCACTCCTGCTGCAATAGAAGCTGCCATTTACTCAGGTCTGTGAGTGCGGCCTCCATGTTGGCTGGGCTAATTTGCATACAGTCGCTCTGATTGGCTGGTGGGCATAGCTTACCCATCCCAAAGAAACCGTTAATTTTAATATTATGGCTTTATTAGTTTAGATGGTTTCACTTGCTGTGCAGAAGTTTTTATTTTCATGTAGACTCACTTGTTGATTTTTGCTTTTGTTTCTTTTTCTTTTGGTGTCAAATACAAAAATTATCACCAAGACCTATGTCAGGGAGCTTGCTGCCATTTTCCTTTAGCAGTTTATGGTTTCAGGTCTTACCTTTATGTCGTTAATTCATTCTGAGCTATGTTTTGTGGATGGTATAAGTAGTAGTCGAGTTTCATTCTTTTGTGTGTTGTTGTCCAGTTTCTCCAACACCATTTATTGAAGAGACTGTCTTTTCCCCATTATATAATCTTGGCTCCTTTGTAATAAAGAAATTGATCATTTCTGCATGGTTTTATTTCTGGGTTCTCTATTTTGCCCCATTGATCTATGTGTCTATTCTTATGCTAATACCATACCTTGATTACTATAACTTTGTAATACAGTTTGAAATCAGGGCACATGATGCCTCTAACTTTGTTGTTTCTCAAGATTGCATTGGATATTTGGCATTTTTTATGGTTCCATATAAATTTTAGGATTTGTTGCTATTTGTATAAAACATGCCATTAGAATTTTAACAGAAATTACACTGAATTTGTACATTTCTTTGGGTAATATAGACATTGTAACAATATTGATTCTTCCAATTCTTGGACATGGAATAGCTTTCTATTAATTTGTACCACCTTTAGTTTCTTTCATTAATATCTTGTCATTTACAATATACAGATTTTTCATTTCTTTGGTTAAATTTATACCTACTTATTTTTTGATAAAATTATAAATGAGATTGTTTTCTTAATTTCTCTTCCTAATAGTTCATTATTTGTGTATATAAATATAAGAGGTTTTTGTATTCTGCAGATTTATTGAATTTGCTTATTAGTTTTTACAATTTTTAATGGTGTCTTTAGGGTTTTCTTTATATAATATATGTCATCTGCAAATAGTTGACAGTTTTACTTCTTCCTTTTCAATTTGGATGTCTTTCATTTCTCTTTTTTGCTTAATTGCTCTAATTAGGACTTCCAGTACTATGTTGAATAAAAGTGGCAAATATGGGCATCCTTGTACTGTTCCTGATTATAGAGGGAAAGATTTCAGCTTTTCACCACTGAGTATGATGCTATCTTAGGGCTTGTTATGTATGAATTTTATTATGTCTAGGTATGTTGCCTCTGTATCTGCTTTGTTGAGTTTTCATCATAAATGAATGTTGAGTTTTGTCATATGCTTTTATTATCTCTGTTGAGGTGATAATATGATTTTTATCTTTCATTTTGTTAATGTGGGGTATCATATAAACTGATTTACAGATGTTGGGCCATTCTTGCATCTCTGGAATAAATCCTACTTGATCATGTTGTATGATTCTTTTAATGGGTTGTGGAATTCAGTTTGCTGACATTTTGTTGAGGATTATGTTCATCAGCGATATTGGCTTATACTTTTCTTACCAGGTCTTTGTCTGGTCTTGGTAGCAGGGTGATGCTGGCCTCACAAAGTTAGTTTGGAGGAGTTCTCTCTTCTTCTATTCTTTTTGGATGAGTTTGAGCGGGTTGGTGTTTATTCACCAGTGAAGCTGTATGGTCCTAGACTTTTGTTTGTTGGAAGGTTTTGGATTACTGATTCAATCACCTTACTATTAATTGATCTGTTCAGATTTTCTATTTCTTCATGTTTTAGTCTTTGAAGCTGTTTTAAGTGGAATTTCATTTTAACTTTATTTTTAGATTGTTCATTACAAGTATATAATTGATTTGTGTATATATAGATCATTAATCCTGTCACCTTGTTGACTTTATTAGTTCTAATTTTTCTTAGTGGATTTTAGGGGTTTTATATGCAAGATCATGTCATCTGTAAATATAGATGGTTCACTTCTTTATTTATAATATGAGTGCATTTTTTAAATTTCATTTTTCAATTACAGTTTGCATTCAACATTTTTTGTATTAGTTTTACATGTATAGTATAGCACAATTGGTAGTCACAAAGTAGACATGGAGATGTAAGGTACAGTATAGGGAATATCCTATATAATAAAAGCCTAATATGCAAATTGACCAAATGGCAGAACAACCAACAGAATGACTGGTGGCTGTGACGCACACTGATCACCAGAGGGAAGATGCTCAACACAGGAGCTGCCCACAGCCTGCAGGCCCCGGTCCAGCCAAGGTAGGTACTAGTGGTGGCCCCCTGATTGCACTGCTGATTGCCCCACAAATCAGTCCTAATTGCCAGCCAGGCCTGGGGACCTTACCCATGCATGAATTTTGTGTACCGGGCCTCTATTAGTTAGTAATCCTATATAATAAAAGCCTAATATGCTAAGTGTCTAGTCATCCAGTCATCCATTCAACCAATCAAAGCATAATATGCTAATGATATGCTAAGGCTGCTCAACCACTCCCTATGATATGTACTGACTACCAGGGAGCAGACAGTCGACCAGTCAGTCAATCACTGTGATGTTCACTGACCACCAGGGGGCAGACACTCAGACTGGTAAGTTAGCTTGCTGCTGGGGTCCCGCCAATTAGGACTGAGCGAGATGGGCCTGACAAGCCCTGGAGCCCTCCCGCGGTCCCTCCCCAGCTGTCCAAACTCCTGCATCTCTCCCCATCCCTGATGGTGCACCGGTGGGGTTCCTTGGCCTGGCCTGCACCCTCTTGGAATCTGGAACCCCTCAGGGGATGTCAGAGAGCCTATTTTGGCCCAATCCTGCTCAGTGCAGAAGCTTCCTTCTGGTGGTCAGTGTGCTCCCATGGGGGAGCACCACTCAGCCAGAAACCAGGATCATGGCCAGAGAGTATAGTGGTGATGGTGGGAGACTCTTCTGCCTACATGGCAGTGCTAAGGATGTTCAACTGCTGGCTGTCAACTGGACATCCACTGAAGGCTCCCAGACTATGAGAGGGCATAGGCTGGGCTAAGGGACCCTGCCCCAAGTGCACAAATTTTATGTACCAGGCTTCTAGTATTACAATAACTATCTATGGTATTAAGTGGGCACTTGAATTATCAGAGGGAACACTCTTACTTTGTAATCAATATGATTACCCTTCCTTCCTTCCTTCCTTCCTTCCTTCCTTCCTTCCTTCCTTCCTTCCTTCCTTCCTTCCTTTCATTCTTTCTCTTCATTTTTCTTTCTGCCTATTGAGATACTAGGACATCTGGTACAATGTTGAATAGAAGTGGTGAGTCCTTGTCTTGTTCCTGATCTTAGAGAAAATGTGTCCAGTCTTTTACCAGTAAGCATGATGTTAGCTATGGGGTTTTCATAGATGGCATTTTCCAGATTGAGGAAGTTCCCTTACATTCCTAACTAGCTGAGTGTTTTGTATCATGAAAGAGTGTTGGATTATGTCAGATACTTTCTCTGTATTTATTTGAGATGATCAGGTGATTTTTTTTATTCTGTCAGTGTGGCATATTTTACATTAATTGATTTTAGATGTTAAATCAAACTTGTGTTCCTGAGATAAATCCCACTTGGCCATGTATAATTATGTGTGTGTGTGTGTGTGTGTGTGTGTAATCTGGATTGTTTTGCTGGTACTTTTTGAGAATTTTTGCCTCCATATACATGTAAGATATTGGTCTATAGTTTTGTGTATGTGTGCTGTCTCTGGTTTTGGTATCAGGTAAATACAGTTACTAAAATGAGATAGGAAGTGTTCCCTCTTCTCTATTTTGGAAGTGTTTATGAAGAATGGGTATTAATTATTCTTTAAATTTTTCATAGAATTCATTGATTTCTTTTTAGGATTCTCCTTTGGCTGTCTGTTCCATCTTGCTTATTCTTAAAATGTATAGTAAATGTGAATATCTGTGACATCAGTGGTTACTTGAACTGTTTTTAAAACATAGTAGTGCTTTTTAGTGCTGTTGTGGAATGAAGAAGAGCACCCAAATGAAAATTTATATGGAATTGAGCATTCAAAGATTTCATATGGGGGAGGGGCAGAATCACCTGGATTATTCATAGCATATAATGTCTAGTAGGGTGCTTTTTGGGGTTACTGTTTTACTTTTCTAATCTTTCCCCTCAGTATGTATGCATGTGTATATACACACACACACATATGTATAGTGTGTGTGTGTGTATTCTGTAGTGGAAGCATACAAAGTTAACTTTCTGAACTTTTCTATGTGATGAAGTACTGTAAAATTCTCAGAGGGAAAGGTAAATTTCACACCTCATAACTTATAAGAAAAGTTTGTTTATCATGGAGTAGGAAACTTTTAATGGTTCCTTCTAAATGAACTAAGTGGGAACATCATGTTGCCTGTCATCCTACAGATCCTGAATTCATCTCTGTTTTACCACTATCATACCTCATGTTTCCCTTACTTGTTTCCTTTTTACCTTTTCCCTTTTCCCAGAGCATACATGGCCTGGCACTTCCCGTGAATTCTAGGTCTCTGAGGTTTCTTTTTTTCTGCTCACCAACTACTTTTGTAATCTTGCTATTTCTTTGAAATGTTTTCTAATTAATAATAACACAAAAGTGACACATGGATGCAATGGGATTGCTCAAATTGCAGGGGAGAAAGCAGAAAGGGGAGAGATATTAAATAGAACTGGATGGACAGTGAGTATGATTGGCTACTGTGTGGATTGTCCAAGAGGTGGGGATGGTGGATTACAGGTGACAAGGGCCATCTGAATGGCTATTCAGGTATTTTCTGGCTTGTAAATTCCCGTCAAACCCATCCCACTCTTGTTAATTAAAGTCTAAATAATGTTAATATTGGTCTCAAGGATTATAGAATCTATTCTCTGATGCTGTTTTACTTCAATTGGTGATCAAAGCACTATAAAAGAATATTTCTTGTATATGCTGATTTCTCCTGGAATATTTCCTCACAGCTTTCAGTAAACGGGTTCTTCCCCTGATTAGGCTCTTTCTTGCAAATATTTGGTTTGAAACACTAAGGATTAGCCTTGTTAATAAGGTGGGGAATGGCCTAAATGACCTATAGGCTTTTGCACACGTAAGTGTTTTATTCTATTTAATCTTTTAATGATGCCTTTTGACCTACTTAGCATTGCACCATAACAGAGTGAGTCCATCATAGACATGTCTGAATAAATTAGTAGCATTAATTTAAAAGTGCTATTTCAGACCTAAATTTTATGTGCCTCTATCTTGTGAAATTGAAACACATCATAATGGGCCTTTGCTCTTATGAAAGGGCAATATATGCATAAGAAGATTAAAGAAAATCTAATGTAACACTTCAGGCTCAATTTTGTCACAAATAGGAATAAACCATATTCATTTCAAAACACTTAAGGGCTGGTCAATAATTATTCTTTCTTCCTCTGTTTCTTTATATCTTTCATATTTATTCAGTGAAAAAAATGATAGCTCTTTTATCTGTTTTCAGTCTAAATTTTACAAAGTAATTTTGTTAGAATGCGTTTCATTTCACTGTCTCAATTTTATGGGGATTTTCTCATTAGAATAATGAAAGAATGTATTCTAATAACAAATATAAAGTAATAAGTGCTTTAAAGAGGTAAGTATTAAATGAATCTGTTACATCCTTTTAAGGCAGATTTTAGTTCTTTCAGGCTTATTTGCAATACATTATACTCATGGAATACTTGATATCTCCTAAATTGTAATTCTAATTCTGTTCCTTGCACCTACAAAATACTAGTTTGAACACTTTTAACACTTTAGAAAAACATGTCTTTAATATAAATGTACTAGGGGCCTGGCACACAAAAATGTGTGCACTCAGGAGGGTCCCTCAGCCTGGCCTGTGCCCTCTCGCAGTCTGGGACCCCTCGGAGGATGTCCACCTGTTGGCATGCCTGGCAAGCCTGGGTGAGGGGCTGATGGCTGTTTGCAGGCTGGCCAACCCCCCCAGTGGGAACCCTCACCCCATGGGGGTATGGCCAGCCTGGGTGAGGGGTTGAGGGCCATTTTAAGGCTGGCCACAGGCCCTTCAGGGTTCGGGTCCTTACTGGGTGCCTGTCCAGCCTGGGTGAGGGGCTGAGGGCCATTTTCAGGCTGGCCACAGCCCTTCAGGGTTTGGGTCCCTACTGGGGTTCCTGGGCAGCCTAGGTAAAGGGCTGAGAGCCGTTTTCAGGCTGGCCACAGCCCCTTCAGGGTTAAGGTCCCTACTGGGGTGCCTGGGAAGCCTGGGTGAGGGGCTGAGGGCTCTTTTAAGGCTGGCCACAGCTCCCATTGACCCAAAGTCCCAGCAAGGCTGGCTGGAAGCAGGTTTCTGGGGTTTACTTATCTTCTATAATTGAAACTTTGTTGACTTGAGCGGAGGCCACAGCCTGCCTAGGCAGGCAACAAAGCCTCCTGTTTGCTTCAGCTCCGTGGCTTCTATAATTGAAACTGTTGCCTTGAGTGGAGGCTACAGCCTGCCTAGGCAGGCAGTTTCCTCCATCGCTGGCCTCTTGTTTGCTCTAGCTCCATGGCTGCCGGCCACCATCTTGGTTGGATTAATTTGCATATAGTTGCTCTGATTGGCTGCTGGGCATGGCTTAGGTATAATGGAGTGAGGGTTAGTTTGCATATTACTCTTTTATTAGATTAGATTTTTAAAACATAGGTAGAGTTTTTACAACATCTCCTAAAAAATTATCCAGGTATAATTAATGTTAATACTTCTCTCTTTTCTAATAGATGGTTTTTAAACTTTATTTCTGTTTGTTGGTTTTTCCCTTCTGAAGACTGTAACTAGGATAGGCTCCAAAGCTGTCTGTGAGGCCTTGAGGATGCATTGTATCTCCTTCACCAACTTTATCTGTAGTCATTCTCTCCTCCTCTCCCCAACTTTGTTGCTCCAAATACCACACAAGTCTTCCATTTGTTTGGGGCCCTCAAAAGCCAAGACTTCACTTGTCTCAGTGCCTTGCAGTATGATGTTTCTCTTCCAGAATATTGCCTTTCCAATGGTGTCTGTCCCTTTTCTGCACCTTAGTTGTAGTGTTGAGTTTGTCATACCCTGAAGTTCATATAATCTTTATTAGTTTTTATTAGTTTTATTATTTTTCTTCTTCAAATCCCATGCCTACTCTCCCTTTCCTTCCCCCCAGAAAGGTAGCCATTCAGTTTTGTTAAGTACAGTTGAACCTTGAGCAACATGGGTTTGAACTAAATGGCTGCATTTATATGCATGTATTTTTTTCAACAAATGTACAGTTGACACTTCATATCCTCAGGTTTCACATCTGCAGATTCAACCAACCACAGATCAAAAACAGTATTTTTGATCTGCAGTAGGTAATTCAGGGATGTGGAAGGCCAACTCTATGCATTGTTCTATGCCATCTCTATATATAAAAGCCTAAGCAACCAGCTGACCCACCAACTGTCTAACCAGTAGCTATGATGCACCCTGACCACCAGGGGGCAGACGCTCAATGCAGGAGCTGCCAAGCTGCAGTGACTTAGCAGTTGTGGATGTCAGGTGATACACCTGGAACCAGAGAGAAGGAAGCCCAATTCCGGGGTGCATCACCTGAGAACCACCCTCTCACAATCCAGGACTCCTCAGGAGATGATGGAGAGCCAGTCTCAGCCTTATCCCCACAGACCAGGCCAAGGGACCCCACCAGTGCACGAATCCATGTACCAGGCCTCTAGCCCATTGCAGAGGTCATGGGTCTGGCCCTTGTAGAAACTTTTCGACTTGATTAGCTAAATGATGAGACATACACGACCTACTGGCTGCGGTGGCCCCTATGTCTGGCACCTATGCTGTTCCATCCACTTAATATCAATTTGCAGTGGAGGCAGTGAATTTTCCTCCTTCCAGGAGGGTAGACAGTAGCACCAGTGGGCAACCTCTGGGGAAGGAAGAAGGCAAAGAAGCAGCTCAGGTGGGAAGAAGGAGGTTCCTGCCGCCACAGGACTCCACCTGGGCAGAAGTGCCTGGGTGAGAGCCTGACATTGAGCAGGGTCCCTGCCCTAGGCTGACTAGATTCCGGGCTAAGCAAATCCTGTTTGCTAAATAATTACATTTTGCAGCTAAATGCCCACAAGTCATCGGTTACCGCCAAACTTAGGGGAAAGTGAGATGAAAGAAGTGAGACAGATGCAGAGATAAAGTGACATAATATTGGGAGAAGAAAGGAGGGACCGTGATGCCAGGGTGTGTCACCCAAGAACCGCCCTCTCGCAATCTGAGACCCCTCGGGGATGTTGGAGAGCTGGTTTTAGCCTGATCCTCACAAGCCAGGCCGAGGGACCCCACCAGTGCACTAATCTGAGCACCGGACCTCTAGTTGTGTATAAAAGAGTCAAGCATCAGAAAATTTTGGTACCCACTGGGGTCTTGGAACCAAACTCCCATGGATAACAAGGGGTGACTTGTAATTCAGTTTTTGGGGAGTCAAAAGTCATGCATAGATTTTTAACTGTACAGGGGGTGGGTAGGTGCTGCTCCTAATCCTGTTGTTTAAAGGGCAGCTGTATATGTTTTGAGATATGTTCTGTCTTTAAAGGCTATATAGTGTTTTCTGTGGGTGCATGTGTTTTTAATTTGTATTAATGGCATTGTGTTAATAAATCTTATTCAGTTTCTTTTTCCTTTCCAATGCTGTTTTGGGACTCATCTGTGTTAATGTTTGCAGATTTTGCTTATTATTTTGAGTGCTGTATGGTGCTCCAGTGCGTGCATCACTGTACTTCACTTTCCTCCCAGTGATGGGCACTGCAGCCATGCTGTGACTAACATTCTCAGACAGGTTCTTCCACCCATCTCTTCACTAGATTAATCCCAACTGCTCATTCGATCTTAATTTCACTTTCTCCAAGTCACATTGCCTGGCCTTATTAACACCCTACCTCCATGACCCATCTAAATCAGGCCCAATGGTGGGCTTCTGAGACATTTATTGAAATATTGAGTCCAGTTTGCAACTACAGTTGACTCGTGAACAACACAGGAGTTAAGGGTGCTGACCCCCACACAGTCGAAAATCTGCATGTGAATTTGGAATTCTCAAACACTTAACTGTAGTTGTTTCTAGGTGTCTGCAGAGTGGTTGCAAGACTCCCTATAGATACCAAAATCTGTGGATGCTAAAGTCTCTCATACAAAATGGCATAGAATAATGCATACAGCCAGCCTCCCATATTCCCAGATTCCCAGATTCCCATACATGGATTGAAAATACTGTTTTCAACCTGCAGTTGATTGAATCTGCAGATAGGGAACCCGGGGTATGAAGGGCCAACTATATATTTATTGAAAAAAATCTGCATGTAAGTGGACTCACACAATTCATACCTGTTCAAGGGTCATTTTAAATTGATGACTGTGTTTCCCACCAGATTGTGAGCTCTTTAACTGTAGGGCAGAGATGGGGAACCTTTTTTCTGCCAAGGACCATTTGGGTGTCTGTAACATCATTTGCTGTCCATACAAAAGTATCAACTTAAAAATTATTCTGCTATATTTGGTCAAACGTTTAATTAATTTACTCCTAATGCCTTGGCAGGACCAAACCAAATGATTTCGTGGGCCTTGTATGGCCCGTGGGCCAGATGTTCCCCATCCCTCCTGTAGCGACTGAATCTTTTTGGTTCATGACTCTTTCCCTACTGCTTGACATACCTTTCACTCCAACATCCTTGCATATCTGAGTCTGAATGATGCTTCATCACTTCAAAAAAAAATGTTTTGCCTTTATTACTTGAAAACCAGAGATGAGTTACCAGGTAAGAGTCACTGAGGTAGACTGCTTACTTATAATCCTCTGTTATTACACAGGCACCCCATTGATGTGTGGGGCACATTGTGTGTCCTGAGCTTAGGTCTCAGTCTTTTAGTGAATCCATGCTCCTGGCCTGTGATCATCTCAAGGGCTTCTCAGGTTTTTCCTCTCTTGAGGTAAGATAGGATGGCTGGAGGGAGTAGAGTTGAGTTAATTTCCTTCCCCCATATTCAATTTTGGGAGGACAGGAGTTGGGTATTTCCCTTTTCCCCGTTGGTTATGCTCTGCTAAAATAGTTTCCTATGAGAACAGGCTTATGTTAAAGGGAACAAAATGCTCTGGGCTTATTGTAAAACTGTCATTTTTCCCGTCTTTATTCTGAAAGCAGGATGGGATTTTTCTGTGATCTTCCGGAAGGTCCTAATGGGGCTCCTGGAGGCAAAACTCACAAAAGGTTGCTGGAGGCTCGGGCCTCCAGGAGTTTCCTTTCTCCAGCTAATTGCTCAGTCTCCAGCAGTGAGTCAATTGATTTCCCTTTAAATATTCTTAGCTGTTGTTTGCATCATAGGTGGTTTCTGAGCGGTCTCCATGCCATATAAGCTTCGCTTTTCTTTCTCTCGATTTTCAGGGTGCTTATTTGTCCTATGGTTTCAGTTCTCTACTAGATCTAAGAACAGTTGTTGATTTTTAAGTTTTCTTGTTGCAAGGATGAGAATGACAATTTCCAACCTCGTTATATGGCAGACTAGAACCCAGAAGTCTAGAAGTTTTATTTTTAATTACTGCATAGTATTCCATTGTGTGGATGTGTGTCTAACTCTTGTTAAAATTTTCTTTTAGGGGAAGAAAAAAGATTTCCAAGTTAGCAAAAGCATCACAGAATTATATGCTTTTTTTTAAAACCAAAGAATCATTTTTATTTTAGATGTTTTTAATTTTATTGATTTACAGGCTGTTTAGATTCTTCTCAGTTAAACCTTGCCTTCCACACCTTTAGGAATAAATATGGTATATTAGATAATAATCATTTTAAAATCTATAATTTTAAATTTGTACATGAATATGAAGGCAAAATTTACTCATTCTTTCTACAAGGAAACTTTCTCTGGGGTTATTTTCAGGAAGGCACACACAATTCATTTACAAGATAAATTAGTATTTGAACATTTATTTTACTTCTATTATTAAACTTCTTTGTAAGGATTGCCTTACATTCTACTTCTCGTTTTCAACCCCAGCTTTTCTCTCTGAAACCCTTGAACTGATTACAATGTAGTCAGGGGTCCTCAAACTTTTTAAACAGGGGGCCACTTCACTGTCCCTCAGACCATTGGAGGGCTGGACCATAGTTTAAAAAAAACTATGAACAAATTCCTAGCACACTGTACATATCTTATTTTAAGCAGGACAGGCAGCGGCACAAAAACACCCGGCACGTGGCCCGCGGGCTGTAGTTTGAGGATACCTGATTGTAGCTTATTGGTTTTAATCTGTTCCCACATGCTTGAAAAGCTACATTCACATATCTTGTTTCTAAAGAAATTGTCAAGGTCATCTCATCGTAGTTGAAATATAAAATGACACCCTGCAGCTCATCATCCTCTAACTTCAAAATAAGGAAATACTCCTAAGAAAAGGCTCTACCTTAGGTTATAATTATCAAAGTGGTTAGAATATTTACATTGGTTTTTGTCACATTTTTTAGGTTTCAGGTATTTCATAGATATAATACAGTTAGGCCTGGTTTTCTGTCAACCTTGAGGTAACACTATTTTGGAGTTGATTGTGTGAATGTGATAATAGTTGAGGTGATTCTCTTCTTTCCCCTATGGACCCATTAACCTGTCATAAATTAGGAGGGCAGAGAATGCCTTAAATGGAACAGTCATGGCTTTACTTGTATGTAATGTGATTAGCTGGATAAGCCCTTAGAAAATGGACCCCACAAAGTCAGCATAGAAAGTCCTAGCTTTCAGACTTGATGTTTATTTTGGAACTCCACCTGGACACACAGACACCTGAGAGCTATTTGTCTTTCATTCTCCTGATGCTTTGGTTCTCCATCTTTTAGACTGTATCTCACACTGACATTTAATAAAAGACCTGGTGGTAAATTTTTCATTTGTTAAATGAAGCATGTAAACATGAAAGGAAAAAGATACAATGAATTATGTATATCAGCTTTCCAGTGTTATTTTCATATTGTATAGTTATTTTAAAACAGTACTGCCCAACAGAACTTTCCACAGTGATGGCACCGTTTGTTTGTTTGCACTATTCAATACTAACTATTAGCCATATGTGTTTACTGAGCCCTTGCAATGTGGCTAGCATTATGGAGGACATGATTTTAAAATTTTACTTAACTTTAATTTTAATTAAATTTAAGCAAGTACTTTCAGCTAGTGATTAACATATTGGACAACACAGATTTCAATATTTGTTTGTTGGCTGGTTATTCTTTTAATATCTATAAAATTGTGTGTGCCTCTGTGCATGGCTTGTAAGAAAAGTTGAGCTTTAAACCTTTCATCTAAAGAAAGCTATCAAGAAGGAAAATTGGCACAAAACTATAGAATTGGTGTTATATATAGAATCTGTAAGAATTGTCAAAGAGATCATTTAAAACATAATAAACTTGGTACACAGAATTAAATGGACTTCTTCCCAGAACAATGAGAGAGCAGTCTAGGAATTGAAAAGGGTGTCTGCTAGAAAGAAGGAGAAAAGGGGACAGTGGGAGAGAGAAGGGAAGTGAGGATATGGATGGATGTAGGAGTTATTTATTAAAATTTTAAAAATCTAACTGAGGTATTGTTACTGCACTGGCTCTCTAATACGGTAGGGGGAAAGCTAATTTCATCTAGTTGCTTTCTCTAGTGAAAATAAACATAGTCTGCATAGTCTGTTAATTCCTTCACAAGAGATAACTTTCTTTCAGGTTAAAGATAGAAAAAGCTATAAGAAAATAAAAAAGTGTTAAATTTGCAGATTTGGAGGCTACTAAAAGTATGACATAGTTCAGAACCCTGATGATGAACGTAAAGGGTTTTTTCTATCCTGGTCCTGTAGTGTCACTTGAAATTAAAGAGTCAACATTCTTGTAGGACTACCTGGTGTAAGAGGATTTCTTTCCTAGGAAAATGGCGAGTTGTGAGTCTGGGGAGTGAGGGAAGGGTCAAGTATCAATACTCGGTGATGTTTGAGGAGTAAGACTGGTTGGGCAGTAAACATTTTTTCTTCTTTGAAGCTTTATTTCTCTATTACATTTCTTTTTCTCTAGTTACATCTATCTTGCTTTTTAAAAATGTCTCCTAAAAGATTAGCATCCAGTTCTGTGGGCATAGTAACATATTTTGACCAGTTAAACCAAAACAAAACACAAAGCCCCACCTTACCTCAGCCAATCTGTTAATATATTTCATTTCACCTTTATCTCCTTCTTAGTGTTTCTAAAGCAACTGTGCAGTTGTTTCCTGCCTTAGAGAAAGAAAACAGATTGCCAGCAATCTGCCCAGTTTCAGGGTCGTGGCTGGGGTGTGACAGTTCTGAACATAATGGTTGCAGGAGAACACCCTTTCTGTGTTTATGGTTTAAAATGTGATAGTGCCACAATAAGGGAGGTTGAATGTTTTGGAGACTGAAATGCTTAGCACCAGCCTAGTTTGGACAAACTGCCCTGTGGACTAATTCCCATTACTCCATGTGCCTGTATGGAATTTTGGTCAGTGGCATTTGGGAAGATTAAGATAGGAGAAAGTGTTGCATTCCAGAGATGGGACATGGCATTATTAGAAAAATATTTCTGTTGCATCTTTTGATGTGTTGGGGACAGGATAGAAAGTGGGCTTAACAGCTAGAATCCCTAATCTCACGCCTCACTCTAAAAAAAAAAAGAAAAGAAAAATTATTCAGAAGAGCTCTGGGAACATGCCTGGGTGTCCCCAGTGGCTTGGTTAGCCATGCCAACAACAGTAACCCAAACAAACACAGTCTCCATGATGCCTCCTCCTGCCCCAGCTCACTGGGAGAAGTCGGTAATGTTTCCATGCTTCAGACAGGTCCCGAGCAAGTTGTCACTTGGCTCACGGGTCATCTTATCTTAGCAGATGGTGGAAAAGGAATCCTGCTCTGGTTCCTCCCCTGGAGTTTTGGCTGTTTTCTCTTATTTTCCTGTCTGAAACTGTTGTTCTTGTGAAGTGGGAAATGAAAACGTCAAAGCCCTGGTCTTCAAGAAACTCAAAGCCCCTATCTTGAAGTGTGTGTGTGTGTACATGTGCACAACCTTGATGCTTTGGTAGGTTTGTTGGAAAGGCAAGCTTAGTAACTTTCCGTGATGTCTTTGTAGCATATATTATTGTCAACAGAATATAACTATCACACATTTTAAGTGTCAACTTAACTTAGACATTACTAGTATAGTACCTGTTTTTCAATACACTTCAAGGGAAAAAGTATATAAAGAAATCTGGACTTCCATATGCAGCAATATGGTAAATTTGATATCCTGGTTATCTTTTACAAAATACCTAGAGGAGCTAGAGGAAATGAAAATGCATAGCTGAGCATGCAAGAACGTCAGAGAAATCTCTAAATACAAAATATAGATATGTCAGTAGAAATGCAGATATAAACTGGCTCTTAGGCTTCAACTCCTCTACTCATAGCACCCAAGAGGTTTAACTTTTATAGGTTTTTTTAAAAGTAAAAATCATAGTAAAGGTTGTAATTTATATTGGAACATGATACATACATACATGCACAACAGCAGGCAGCAGAGTTTGTAGCAACATGTGCAGTTATGAGGGTCCATGTTAAAGTATCATCTGTGATATTGTATTCCATTCTGTTTTTATTATAAAACTAGGGGCCTAGTGCACGAAATTTGTGCACTGGGAGTGGAGGGGGGGTCCCCTCAGCCCAGTCTGTTCCCTCTAACATACTGGGAATCCTCAGGGAATGTCCTACTGACGGTTTAAACCTGCTCCCTGCTCCCCTTGGGGAGTGGGCCTAAGCCTCAGTCTGGCCTCCCTTTGTGGGAGGTGGCTGGGCTGATCAGGGGAAGGCACCGCCCCATCACCCCGCTGCTGCAGCCACTGCCAGTCACCGCAGTCACCAAGATGTTTTCATCAACATGGACTCCAGTCCCTTCACCATGAAAACATGACAACTTTCTTTAGGCATTTTCAAGATGTGTTTTTCATAGGATATGACATTTCTTTCTTTCTTTCTTTTTTTATCCTCACCTGAGGACATGTTTCCATTGATTTTTAGAGAATGTGGTAGAGAAGGGGAAAACAGAGGGAAACATCAAAGTGAGAGGAACACTTTGATTGGTTGCCTCTTGCATGAGCCCAGACCTGGGCCCTGGCTAGGGAGGAGCCTGCAACCTAGGTATATGCCCTTGGTCAGAATTGAACCCAGACCCTGCTGTTAGCAGGCCCAGGCATTATCCACTGAGCCAAACCAGCTAGGGCAGGATATGACATTTCTTAGCCCTCCAGCAGCAGATCTTCATTTTTTTTCTCCATAAGTATGGTGGAAAAACCCTAAGTCACCTTCTTGGATTCTTGTTACCCAAGTTACTAAGAATATTACCAGTGGCATACAAAGCTTAGCCAGTGAGTAGTGAGAAAAGGTCTTTCTTCTGTATTTCACACTGACCCCTGCCTCAGCCCCTGCCCAGGCATAAAGCCTCCAGGCCTAGGCAGGGGACCCCCAGCTCCCTCCCATCACCAGCTTGGCCCCTGCCCAGGCCTAAGGCCTCTGGCCAGGGTTTTCGGCCTGGGCAGGGGACCTCCATCTCCCTCTGATCCCAGGCTCTGCCCCTGGGCTCTAAACGCAGGCTCAGGCCCTGCCCATGAGCCCCCTGGCTCAGGCCCTTCCTAGGCTGCTCAGGATCCACACATGGCCTACCTTGGAGTGACCTGGGTGCCCGATGATGTTCTCAGGACCCAGGCCGCTGGGCGCCTATGTATGCAAATTAACCCAACATACAGATAAAAATTTAGAAAGATATATATGTATGTAATATATGTGTGTGTGTGTGTGTGTGTATATATATATATATATATATATATATATATATATATATATATATATACTAGGGGCCCGGTGCACAAAAATTTGTGCACTCGGGGTGGAGGGAGTCCCTCAGCCCGGCCTGTGCCCTCTCACAGTCTGGGACCCCTCAGTGGATGTCCTATGATGGCCCCAGTCTGCCAGGCACCTTGTGTGTGTATGAGTGTGTGTGTGTGACCACTGGGGACCTGCCCCCAGCCGCATCTGAG
>PVJC01003262.1:0-72114 GCA_004026665.1 Murina feae
CGGCCTGCCTCCCAAGCTTGCCTACTGCCCATCTTCCTCCAGCCACCAGAAAGCAGGGAAAACCCCGCCTCATGGTCAGGCCAGCCTTTACCTGCTCCCTGATCCTCAGAAGGGACCTGGGAAGCCACCAAGCAGGCCGCCAACTCTTTCCCACTCACCCGTCCCCTGCTGCCTTCCTTTCCCACTTCCCGGTGCCGCCAAGGGGTCTGGGGAGCTGCCAAGCAGGTCAAGACCCCCCCCCCTGCCGCCTCTTACCCGCTTCCCGGTGCCCTCCAACCCTGCCGCCTCTTTCCCATCACGGGTCCTGGGTCCTGCGCTGTCCCGCCCTGCAGCCGCTCTGTGCACTCGAGAGGTCCCTCAGCCCGGCCTGTGCCCTCTCGCAGTCTGGGACCCCTTGGGGGATGTCCACCTGCTGGCATGCCTGACCAGCCTGGGTGAGGGGCTTTAAGGCTGCCCACAGCTCCCATTGACCCAACGTCCCAGCAAGGCCGGCTGGACGCAGGTTACTGCGATTTCTCTCCTATAATTGATACTGTTCCTTGAAGGCCTGGGGTTATCTTCTATAATTGATACACTGTTCCTTTAAGGCGGCCTTCTAACTAACTGAAGCCTCCTCTTTGCTTCACCTCGCAGCGTCTATAATGAAACAATTGTTACTTTTACTGGTTAGGCCAAAGCTGCTCTTTCCTTCAGCTCCGGAGGATTCTATGATTGTTACATTGTTTCAAATGTTTCAAATCTGTGTTTCGCTAGAGGCAGTTTAAGTGGAGAGGCCGCAACTTCACTTTCCCTCCTGCCGCAATGGAAAGGGCTGTTTACTCAGGTCCGTGAGTGGCGGCCGCCATGTTGGCTGGGCTAATTTGCATACAGCCTCTCTGATTGGCTGGTGGGCGTGGCTTACCCGTCTCGGAGAAATGGTTAATTTTAATATTTCACTTTTATAGAGTAGACTAGAGGCCCAGTGCACAAAGATTCATGTACAGAGTGGGAGGGTAGGGGGTAGGGGGACCCCTCAGTTTGATTTCACTCTCTACAATCCAGGACACCTCAGGGAATGTCTGACTGCCAGTTTGTATCTGCACTTTTAACAGATGACAGCTCCATTGTTGTTTTTTTCTTTTCATGCTTAAACCCATTGGAATTAGTAAGTATTCAAAGTGTGTATACATTTTGGGGAATACTCTGTATATCTCTAGTCATTGGTGAAAGGAACCAACAGCAAATTTGGAACTCCCAGACAGGGAACCTCGATCACTCCCCAAATGTCTCCCCACTCGCCTTTCTACCTTCTCAGGCAGGGGGAAAATCAATGTTTTTGCTCATTAACTTGGAAAAGCACGTCCTGTTACCCGCTGCCCAGCAGGAGTGCACTATGCCCCAAGCGAGCAAGGCACCCAAAGTACATATTCTTCTTCTGCAGTTGCCCCGAATATTCCACCATTTCACTGAGAGGACAGAACTCTTCGCCTCCTCTGGGTTCCCGATCTTGAACACTGACCGAAGGCACCTCAGCAAGGGCTGCCCATGCCCACCAGGTGTGTCTGTCCACACCTGCTCCCACCTCAGCACCTGCAATAGTCCCATGGAGGTGATCTCATCGTGCACTGGCCTCCGCGGGAACAGGGAATCACCACTCTGCTCTCTCACTGTCATCTCACAGGTGCCCACCCTCAGCACCCAGAAAACCCAGACACTCTCCAAAGGATGTGAGCATGCCTGACTGTTGCAGGTGCAAGTGGGTGACACTGCCCTGAGGGAAGTTCGCACGTGGGGGGGGTGGGGAGGTGGGGAGGAAAGGATGTGCGTACTGGAGGCCTGAGGCTTCGCAGATCTGCAACCCCTCTTGGCACACTCAGGAGGACGTCAATCTGGCTCACCATGGTGGTTGTACCTGCAATTGCACACCTTCTGGGCCAGGAGGCAGGCCCTGCTGTCTGCTGTCGAGCTGCATGACCGCCCTTGCCTCCCAGGGTGGCGATAGTGCTGGGAGCCTGCAGGCATGTCACCCGTCCCAGGGATGCAGACTGCTTGGCTCCTGCATATGCAAATTAACCCACCATTTTTTCTTGGGTTAATTTGCATACTCACTCCTGATTGGCTGGTGGGCATCGTGGAGGTATGGCCAATTTGCATCTTTCTCTTTTATTAGTGTAGATTACTAGAGACCCAGTGCACAAAATTCATGCACTCAGGGATGAGGGGGTCCCTCAGTCCAGATTGCAAGAGGGCGCAGGCCAGGCCGAGGGACCTCACTGGTGTATGATCAGGGTTGGGGAGGAATGCAGGAGTTTGGGAGGGACTGTGGGAGGGCTCCAGGGCATGTCTGTCCATGTCAGTCCCAATCAGCCAGATCCCAGCAGCAAGCTAACATACTTGGTCAGAGCGTCTGCCCCCTGGTGGTCAGTGCATGTTATAGCGAGCAGGTGAGTGATTTTAGCATATCATTAGCATATTACGATTTGATTGGTTGAACGGACAACTGGATGATCGGACACTTAGCATATTAGGCTTTTATTACATGGGATTATTAACCTCTTACTGTTTCTAATTTATAAATTAAACTTTAGCATAGGTAGGTATGTGTATAGGGGGTTTAGAACTATCTGTGATTTCAAGCATCCATTGGGGGTCTTGGGACATAGCTCCCATGGATAAGGTGACTACTATATTTCTCTTCCAATGTAAGACATTGGTTTGCAAATGACTCCTCAAAGACAAACTGAGATATATAACAAGAGCCTTTAAATGCTCTTCCTTTGAACTCAATCCCACTTTTGAGAATGTATTTAGGAAATAATCTGAAACACAAACAGATAGTTCCTCATGGAAAGCTCATCATAGCATTATTTGTGATAGAAACTGGAAATGATCCACATGTCTAACACTTTTGAAGGGATTATGTCAAACGACGGTTTATCCACTTGATAAACTGTTAGGTGGCTATTTAAGTGATGTTTATTAAGGCTTTTAACAACCTGGGGGAATGCTTAGGATATGATATTATACCACAAAACAAGAATTCAAAACTATATGTGAAATCTGATGGAAGGTGATCTCAATGATGAAAACTGGGCATGGAAAAATTGCAAGAGAAAGTGAAAAATTTCAAATGCATGTCTCTAAGTGGAGAGATTTTAAGTAATGGTTACTGCTACAGACTGAATGTTTGTGTTGTTCTGCCCCACTCCTGCCTCCAGTTCATATGTTGGCACCTAACCCTCCATGTGATGGTGTTTGGAGGTGAGGCCTTGGGTGGTGCCTAGGTCATGAAGCCCTGATATTGGGTTTAGTGCCTGCATAAGGGGACCCCAGAGAGCTCCCTTGTCTCTCTGGCCATGTTAGGATACAGCAAAGAGCCAGCGGTCTGAAAAGCGGGAAGCAGGAAGCAGGCCCTCACCAAACACCGAATCGCTGGTGCCTTGACCTTGGACTTTGCTGCCAGAATGGTGAGGATACATTTCTGCTGTTTATTCGCCCGGTCTGTGGTGTTATTAGCTGACTAAGACAGTTACTTTCTTCCTTGTAGGTTTCTGTATAGATGAATTTAAAACCAAAACTGAAATAATCCCTCAAAAATCAACACATAAAGTGTTATCTCTAAAAGTGATGCAAGTCACATAAAACAAGCCTAAATGACATGTATTCAAAAATTAATTACCAATTATTATGAAAAAGACAGGAGAAGCAAAAAGAAAAATGGGCAAACGTGTATGAATAGACAACTCACGGAAGAGGAAGCCACTGGCTGTTGAACACCTGCGAGCATCCTCAGCCTCACTAGTTGAGGAAAAGCCAATTAAAAGGACAAAGTGAGAATCAGTTTTCCCTTAATGGGCAAAAGCTGAAAGGAGTTCTGCTGAATTACCTACTTCCTCCAACTTTCACAGAAATGATAACCAACATAATTATTGGTGTGTGTGTGTGTGTAGGTAGAGCACAGGAGGTTTATCTCAGTGCAGTGGCTGATGCAATGCTGTGAGCACACTCCAGCAGTTCAGATCTTTCTGGCAAACCAGGAAGATGGCAACGCCCGCCTGAGCCCCTCCTACAGCCACGTACACAGTACCTCAACCTTTAGACGGGCTCCCTAAGAAGACGTTCCATGATTGGCCACCTCCGCTATATATACTGCTGTACTTCCTCAATAAAATTAGACCTGTGTCCCAGAACCTGGTCTCCGGAGTCGTGCATGCAAGCATCCTAGAGCTAGGGGCTCCGTCGTCCTCACCCCTGGGAGACCCCCTACTTCAGGTGTGTGTGTGTATTTCTCATCTGCAGGAGGTATCAAATGGGGAAATCAGTCCTCCAGAATCAAAAGAATTTTACGTTATGAATTCTGTAGGTGACAAACTCTGAATGAATATCATGTGTGATTTTCTTTTAACCTGGACAGCTCCCATCTGGGTTCTCCAGAAGCCATCCTGAGACAGAGACCATCACATGGGAAGCTCCGGAGGAATGCCCTTGGGAAGGGAGCAGGGTCCGGCAGGGGGAGAAGCCAGAGGTGATGGAGTCTGCAGGGAAGCTGCGGGCAGTTCTAAAGATGGACGACCCTTCAGAACTGTCTCGAGTGGAGACAAGAGAGCAGGAATGCGTTGTATTAGTCAGGAATGTGATGTGCCTTGAGGGAGTAACTCTCCTTTCAGCCGAGGCCAGCAGTTCTCAACCTGTGGGTCGAGACCCCTTTGACGGTTGAACAACCTTTCCACAGGGGTCGCCTAAGACCATCCTGTATATCAGAGGTTTACATTACAATTCATAACAGTAGCAACATTACAGTTATGAAGTAGCAATGAAAATAAGTTTATGGTTGGGTCACAACATGAGGAATTCTATTTAAAGGGCCAGAAGGTTGAGAGCCACTGGCCTAGGCCATTCCTGATCGAGGGCTGACCTCTGCGCCACGCCCAGCAGCTGGGGGAGGAGGTCCTGCGTTCCTGCAGTAGGACCTGTGGAAGGTGTATCACAGTGCCCACCACAAAATTTGTACTTGAACTGTTCTTTCTTTCCTTTTTTTTTTTTTAAAAAAAGAGTTTATTTTAAAAAAGTAAGTTTTATGTTCACAGCAAAATTGAGGGGGAAGTGTAGAGATTTCCCATGTACCGCCGGCCCCCACACATGCATAGCCTTCCCCCCTATCAACATCCCCCTGAGAGTGGTACATTTGTTACAGTTGACGGGCCTGCACTGACACATCCTAATCACCCAGAGTCTGCAGCTTGACTTAGGGTTCACTCCTGGTACTACTTGCTCTATGGGTTCAAACAAAAGTATAATGGCCTGGGAATGAGATGTGATGAGGGCTGAGGTCAAGAGGTAACCCACTCTCTCATTTTCCCATGAATGCATAGTCTTCAGAAAACAGCGATAAAAAATCACAACAAAAAGATGTAGGAAGACTGACATTTTCATATTTTTTTTTGCATTTGGGCAAGTAGATTTCTAATTTTGGAAAGTAATTTGGTGGATTTATTTTTAAAAGAACACATCCTAATTTCTAAGCAACACCATTTAAAAAAATGTTTTCTTCAGAAATAAAAGATTCATTTGTAAGAATACATTTACAAAGATGTTTAATGTAATAATAAGTATAGTGGCCCAAAGAAAAATCAAACAAACCAACCAAAAAGCACCAGAAATTAATTTGAATATTCATTAAATTGGAAATAATGGAAGAAAGTATGCCCATTCACACTATGGACAGCTATTTAGGGCCATATGTATTACATGGAGGAGTGTTCAGCATATATTGTTAAATAGAAAATGTAAGCCACAAAGTAATATGTATAGGTAATCATAATTTTGTTTTAATTCTTACCTGAGGAAAGTTTTCCATTGATTTTCAGACAGTGGAAGGGAGGGAGGGCGGGCGGGGCAGAGAGAGAAAGAGAAAGAGAGAGACAGAAGAAAGAGAGAGAAACAGAAACATCGATGTGAGAGAGACACATTGATTGGTTGCTTCCTGAACACGCCCCAACTGGGATGAACTCGCAACCGAGGTACGTGCCCTTGACAGGGACTTGAACCCAGGACCAACGCTCTAACCACTGAGAACCAGCCAGGGTGTAATTGTAGTTTTAAGGAAACGTAAACAAACCCACTTTCCATATGTGTTTAAGGAAGGATATATATCTACTTGCTTCAGTTGTTACAGTGAGCAGGAATCATTTTATTGATAACCAATTGATGAGAAAAATTTACCGATTAAAAAGAAAAAAAACACACCTTGCTCTCTCCACCAAAACAAATGGATCCATCAACTCAAACTTTGGCCGGCATCATTGGTGGTGATTTAGGAGCAGAACCTGGGACGGACATGTGGTGCAGCCAAGGCCTGATGTCCTCTCTGGAGTGGCTTTGCCTTCTCCTCCCCTTTGATGAGAAAGTTCATACTTGTTCGAATAGCCTAACTCATTTACATTCAAAAGCTGTCCCTGACTGCAGTTAAACCGTCTTTACACAGGATCAAACACTGTTAGAGAAAAGAAACAGTGCTTGGAGTGATACTTCCCTCTGATGATCTCAGTTGCTTTTGCCTCGGCACCTGCTGCTTTATCCTGAATCATTTAGCAACATTGATCTCATCTGAAAACAACCCCACCAACCTCTTTTCATCATCCTGGTCCATCATCTCACTTGGGTTTTAGAGCCTCCAGCAGACAGAAGGCCCGGGCTTGATTTAAAGAAAGATGGCGTGGAGCTAGTCATTGATTCATTCTCCTGACCACGACAGGTATAGAAGTCTCTGAAGCAGCACCCAGCGTTTCTTCAAGAATGCTGGCCTTCTCTTGGCCATGTTCACCAGCATAAGGTTTATCAGAGAGTTTACGATGTCATCATGAAGTTTACTATAGAAGAAAGGTCTTTCTGTTCTTTTCCTCAGGAATACGTTGCGTTATCACTGTTTTCTGCGATCAGCAGTGAGGGCCAGAGCCAGGGAACTCCCCTGTGCAGCCCACAGCAAAGACAGGGAGGGCCCTGTGCTCACCACACTCCTCTGGCTTCAGCTCTTCCCCGAGGACATAGCTCAGGGAGTGGGAGAAGGAGGCAGCAAGTAGTAGATATGCACGGGTTACACTGAGAAAGGAATGTAGGCGGTGGAGGATGAGAACTTGGGCAAGAGAGGAAACCACATTGTAAACATCTTGAGAATACAGCCTTGGAGTGAGTGGAAACGCATGACCACGAAGGATCTTGGTTACACACACAGTCGGGGCAGGTCAGGCAGGACCCTCACCTGTGTTGGGGTTTAACTTTGCAGGACACCTCCAAAGGGGGCAGCCCAGGCCGCTCCTGCTGCAGCATCTTAGTTAATAGCAGACAGACAGCACCTGTGGACCAGCCCTCCCCGCTGGCAGCTCCTTCCCTGCCCGCTGTTTTGCCTTCCACCTGTAGGAAGGCTCCCTCCTCACACAATGACCTTGGAGTTGCCCTCACCCTCCCCCCCCCTCATTGCCCTCTATGTACCTGTTACTGACCCTCTGCAGAGGACACAGCTTCTAGATTGCCTTCCTTTAAATCTCATTGTCAAGGGTCAGCCCACCTGCCCTTGACTTTGGCTCCTGGGACCCCAGCCTTACCTGGGCATTCAGGTCCTTTAAGTGCTTGAAGTTCTACTTTTGGTGTCTTCCCACGTTAATGAGTTCGTTTACTCGAACTCATTCAGGGCATCTACTTTGTAACAGTCCCAGAGCTGAGGACACACAGATGACAAAGACATGTTTCCCTGCCCTCCATCTTATAGCTGCTTATCAGTTAGTAGGTCACCATCACACAGATGGACTGGGCAAATCCTCCTAGCTCCAGGGCCAGTGGCCCTGTGCCCCGTCCTCCTGGGAGCTCCAGAAGTCCTCCTGGCATGAGCAGGGCTCTCTGCCTGTGGCCACTCCCATCTGCTCTCGGATGCAGCTCCAGGAAGCCTCTCCCCACTCCCTGGATGCACCCCAGGCACCACCTTGCTTTCTGCTGGAGGAAGTCCTGCTTCCAACAAACAAAATGCAACCTTCCAGCCCTGCTCAAGTTCTGGTCAGTCTGCCTGACACAGCCCTCGCAATGTCGGTGAGGGACGTCTACTTTGCACTTTCTCAGGAAATGGGGAGAGTGGGATCAGGGCCTACCACCTTTTCTATGGGGGAACTCTCCAAGGCTCTGGTTGGGAATGGGTTGTCTATATGAAAAAGATAATATCCCCCACGGCCCCATCCCTGCTCCAAATCGCAGCTGACATCAGATTCCTGGAAACAGGCAAGGAGCATGCTCTCCGAGACCTGAGGCATTATGCACACGCGGCCATCATGAGTCCATTAGAGAAAATTGAAAGCAGAATTTGGCCAGAGCCACTTAGGGAAGAATAGGAGGAATAATGAATACTCCTTTTCATAAAGTGACATTAGGGCTCCAGCAACATGCCCACAGCCTTTAAAAAAATTTTTTTTAACATTTTGTATTTTCGCCTCACTCTGTATTCTAACCTTCTGATCTTATGTAAATACTTTTTTTTTTTTGCTTGTGCTAATAGCTTTGCTGACTGTAGGTTTTGAATCTTCAATTATGAAAAGCATTTATTGAGGTTACACTCAAGTGATTCTTGGAATGCTCTGGGGTGAACATCCAGGAGGAAAGACAAATAACACAGCATAGCCATGGTCCACGGGAAGGCCGGGGGCTCCGGCAGGGAGGAGCTTCTGTGGACATCACCCTGTTGAAACTGATTATCTGTTTATTCATGGACTCAGTCATTCAGCAGCCATATCCTGAATACCTCTTATAGGCCATATATAGCAGATGAAATGGCCATTGGCCCAGAGATAGGAAACTGCTGAACAAAAATTCTTTATTTTCACTGTCCTTACATTAAAAATTAAAACAATTGTAGAGATTGATTTTAATGTTGCTTATATAAAAGCAGGATGTGCCAAGTGCTATTCTAAGTGTTTCATTTAGGCATTCAGACAAGCCTTTATGTATGCTCTAATATTATCCCCATTTTTCAGATGAGGTGACTGAGACACTAAGATTCAGAGACTTTCCCAAGGTCACAGAGCATTTAGGATTTAAATCCACTCAATCTGGCTCCAGGGCTCATTCTATCAACCACTAAGCATCCCTCACATTGATGAAGCATCTACAGCAATGACAGTTCTCCTGGTGGCTCCATAGGCACAGCCACCGAAGGAGCTGGTAGGGAGGGAGGTGCTGGGGCCGTAACTCAGAATCCAGGAGCTCCATGTGGGTCGCCGCTGCCAAAAGGAGATGCTCAGGGCTGTGCTCTCTGTCCTGTGGGTGTTTCTCAAATGCCAGAGTTCGGCTATGGTTTCATGATGAGCTAATTACTCATTAAAACAGTGAGTAATGAGAGAGAGAGAGAGAGAGAGAGAGAGAGAGAGATTCAGAGGGAAAGACCATGAGGCTGAAAAACCCACGTTGCCCACTGCTTCTTAACTTGACTGCGCACAGGCAACACCTGGAGCAGGGCCTGAGAACGTGCATGTCCCACCAGCTCTCGGGGGATGCCAGTGGGAAGTCCACCGCTTCAAGAAGCAAGGAAATAAAGGACCAAAAAAGTCTTCAAAGCCTTAAAGGAAAGCAAACACTGGAACACTTTCTTCCAACTGAATTTTATGTATAGAGTCAATAAGTAAAACAGATAAAAGCGGAGTCACCTTGGTTGAAGTGAGAGAGCAGCGAAGGGCCTCACCCCAAGTGCCTTTTCTTCCCTCCACAGTCACAAACCTGGAAGAAAGGAGGCAGCTCTGAAGGAGTCCAGTGATCTGGCTCCTCCTCTGCCTTGCATTCGGCTTCACTGTCTAATAGTAGCCACCTGCGGCTGCCGAGCACTGGACATGTGGCCGATGGCTGAGGAGTAGCCCCACTAATTTCATGTAAATTAATCCAATCTAAGTGAAAACCTTTAGCCATAGAAAGTACTTTTCTGTTGAACACACTATAGGGCTTAGTAGGGCATTTCATTGCATCGCATAAGCTCTTCCTATCTTCTGCTGGTAAACACTTTGTCCATCTAATCGGTGTCAGGTGATCGTCTCCATTTGACTTTTCAAATGTTTCTGCTTTAACTTGCATTGCGTGTATCTGAATATTTTATGCAGCCAGCATGAGTTGCAATGATAGCCATGTAAATTATAATTAGTAATGATAATATTGTGTAAAATAAACTGGACTGTTTTATAACTTGTTAAGCATTACCATGTTAATTTTAGAAAAGCTTGAACCAATTTACAATGCCATCAACATTGTAAACTGTTTCAGGATGTTGGTCTCCCAATTCCAACTTTTAAAGGGATGTAGGATGTTTAGCAATGTGGCGTTGGGCAAGTTACTCAGCTTTCTGAAATTCCAGCTCTTTAAACTGTAAAATGGAGGTGATAATATAAGGGTGAGTATTAAGTAAACAAATGCCAAGTGCTATTCTAAATGTTTTACCCATATTAACTCACTTAGGCATTCAGAAAGCTCTTTATGTATGCTCAGGAGGCAAACACACAATATTTGCCTCTTGTAAAGTCAGTATTAAATTATGATTCCAGTTTTTAAGAATTGGAGTATGATGGTGCTTCCTTATAATAGTCATGGACATAATTGGTGGTCTCTGCTGTGGGTGAAGATTGGGAGGTGAGTTGGCAGAAGGCTACTTTGGGGATTTTAGGCAGATAAAATCAGTCATGGGAACTGCTGGAGCTGCTAGAATCAGACATGTTTTGGAGAAGGAAATAACCTCATTTTTTATATACTTGATTCTCTAGCTACAAAGATTTATTTAGAATAATTGTGGGAGCTGATTTCTCAATCCCAGGAATATTTTATTTCAAAATGAATACTTTCTATCTGCTAGCAAACAAAACAAAGTCCTGAATATAAATCCCCTTGGGTGTTGATTTGACAGATTCCACAATGGGATGGGGGTGGGCGGGGATCCATGAACAGTTTAGAGGAGCAAGAAAAACAGCCTGTCAGCTGCTCCATATCCAAATAGAATTTCTCAGACTGGGGAGTGCCAAGACCTGCCCTGTCCAATATGGTAGCCATTAATCATATGTGGCTATTGAGCGCTTAAAATATGAGTTGTCTAAACGTGCAAAAAAAGTATAAAATAGACATTGATAATGTCTATATATGTTGATGGATAATATTTTGAATGTATTAAGTGAAATAAAACATATTATTAAAATTAATTTTACCTTTTTCCTTGTCCGTTTTCTAATGTGGCTACTAGAAAATTTGAACTTACATACATGGCTCACATAATATTTCTATTGGCCAGTGCTAGTTCAGACCCCTACACTGGCCTTCAGCATTTCCAGTGACTTTCTATAACCACTTAGACACTTTTGAATATGACTGGCAGTTCTCATTAGTTAGCTTGGACTTCACAGCCTGGGAACAAAGCAGCTGAGTGGTCCCCTTAGACAAGGATTCGTGAAAGCAGATTGGAAGCTACTAAGATAAAGGGCTAGAAATCAGGCCAAACCCTCACCTCAGTTAATACCAGTAAAATTCTAGAATTTCCCTATATTGCTGTTTAAATGGACCATTAAGGAAGCCAAAAGTCCAACATAAATAGCTGAGAAAAAACATTTATTTTTTCTTTTGATTTTTCCAAATCCAGAAAGACAAATAAATTACAGAGGCCCAGTGCATGGAATTTGTGCACTTGGGTGGGGGGAGTCCCTCAGCCCAGATTGTGAGAGGGCACAGGCCAAGCTAAGGGACCTCACCAGTGCATGATCAGGGCCGGGGAGGGACGCAGGAGGGTTCCAGGGCAAATCTGGTCGGTCTCACACAGTCCTGATTAGCCAGACCCCAGCAGCAAGCTAACCTACCCATCAGAGTGTCTACCCCCTAGTGGTCAGTGTACATCATAGCGAGTGGTTGAATGGCCTTAGTATATCATTAGCATATTACCCTTTGATTGGTTGAATGACTGACTGGACACTTAGCTTATTAGTCTTTTATTATATAGGATAATGTAGTCCTTCTATAAAGAAGTAAGACAAAACTACTTACATTAGAAATTATGTCAGTGTGGATGCTCTGGGACAGATGCCAATATGAGCTTGAACATGCAAGAGATTTATTGGGAGAAATGTCTATGGAGGAGAAAGGGGGAGGAGGCAGGAGATGGCAAGGAGGGTCTTCAGACCATCATGCAAGTTGGACACCTGTGAAAAGAAAAACAGAAAGAAGAATTTAGTAGAAAAAGCCAATAGGAGTCCCAGAGCTCAGAGGTTGCTAGCTGGAGGCAGCTTGTGTCAAGCAGGAAGAGCCCGCACTGCATCCCCATCACGGTGCTCAGCCATTGGCTTGGGGCACCAACAGGAAGGTGGGGTCAAGGGCACTAGCTAGGGCTGTCAGACAGCTCTGTACCCCAGCAGGTCTCCCTGCTGGGGAAGCTAATGGTGCATTGGCATGCCGCCACGGAGATACCGATCTTCGATATCAGATTTTGTGCTGATTTGAAATTAAATTTGTAAGTCCAGGTGTTCTTGTACTTTTCTCTACACCACTTGTTTCAGTGAAAAAAAAAAAAAGCCCTGACAATTTCCTCTAGATAAAGGGCACTTGTGCATGCTGCTGTCCTTGGTCAGGACCAACATCAGGACACCGGATCCTATTAGCTTTGGCTCTGCCATGCTCTAGATAAGTCACCTCACCTCGCCTTGCTTCCCCATCTGTAACACTGTTGTGAATTATAATATTTACCTTATGGGTTGGTTGTGATTATTAAAAAAGGATAACATGTGAGGGAACTCTCCACAAAGGTGAGATTGTTTGACCACTTCATTCATATACCAATGGTCCCACCTGCTGGACCCAGGTTGTGAATGCTAAAGACTTCTAAATGCAGGTAACGTCACGAGTTTTTTCAGCTATTGGCAAATTTTGGCTTGAAAATATTTTCACTTGGGTACTAGACTTATTGGGTGATGACTTTGTACATTACATAAATGTCTAATCCATATGTCATATACTTGAAACTATTATAAGGTTGTATGTCAATTCTAAGCAGAAAAAAAAAGAAATTTCATCATTGAAAAGACAGCTGAGACTCGTTCCAGCTGACCCCAGTTGCACATGATCAGGGATTTCTTGCAATTCTTTCATCTTAGAGCACTTTCCCCAGATATTCCTAAGGAGGGATCCGGTCCTCCACTCCCATCTCTGCTCCAGTGTCATCTCCCAGGCCTTCTCTCATCCCCTTCTCCAAAATCGTAGTTCTATCTTCTCTTGTCCCTTACATTGCTCTGTTTACCTTTGTAGTGCATGTCAGTTCTTGATGTTATGTTATGTTATAAGTTTAACTGTTAGTTTAGTTGTTGTCTTCTCTTCTAGAGCATCAGCTTCCCAAGGTCAGGAACTTTGTTTCATTCATTAGTAAATCCTTTGGAATGTTGCCTGGCATATAGTAAGTGATTTTTTTGACTGTATGAAATTCACATGTAGTTTCCAAAAGGAGTGAAATGGCAAGAGGAATTTAGAAGAACAATCATTTTTAAAATGAATATCCTGGTCTGCTTTAATGGTAAGGGGAAGAGGAAGAAGCTAACTGCAGAGCACAGGTGCCCTCCATCTCTCCTTGGACAAGTTCGACCTCCTTCTCCGTCACATCTTTCTTTATAATCTCTAGCAAGAAGCAAATGGACAGGATTGGTGCTTATCTTTGTGTGTGTTTTTTCTACTCAATTTCTCTAGAGGAGGTGGGAAAGCTTTAAAAAACAAACAAAACAACAACAACTCATGGAAATTGGGTGGGAAAAGAAAACTGAGCAAGAGTCTTGCCTAGCTCACCAAACAGACACCGCAGTCTTTGGAAGATCAAGGATGCCTATGTCTGTTTGCACCCGTATGTTCATCGCAGTATTACTCACAACAGGCAAGATATGGAAATAATATAAGCATCCACTGGTAGATGAATGAATATGGAATGAAATCTTGCCATTTGTGACAACATGGATGGACCCAGAGGGAATTATGCTAAGTGAAATAAGTCAGACAGAGAAAGACAAATACCATATGATTTCACTTATATGTGGAATCTAAAACACAAAATGAATGAATCAGCAGAACAGAAACATACTTATAGATACAGAGAACATTTTGATGTTTGCCAGATGGAAGGGGGTTGGAGGATGGGTGAGAAAGAAGAGGGGATTAATATGCATACATTGCCTGTTATAAAAATAGTCACGGGGATATAAAGTACAGCATAGGGAATATATGTGTCCTACTCAGTAGAACAATGTGTCCTACTCAGGCTTGCAATAATATTATAATAACTATGTATGGTATCTTCCAGGTACTAGATTTATTACAGTAATCACTTCGTAAGCTATATAAATGTCTAATCACTATGTTGTACACCTGTGAAACTAATATAATATTGTATATCAACTATAATTGAAAAATAAAAAAATGTTATATAAAAATAAATAGTTATGTCTGTTGTGGCTTGTCCTTAAAGTCATGAGGGAATACTCAGCTATAGTCTAGAGATGGGAAAAACTTGCTCTGTGTTAGCCTAAGGGGTAGAAGTGGCATCTCAGAGTGGCTGACACCAGTCAGGACTAGAAGACCCTCTGTATTGCTGAGGTCTAGTCAGTACCAGAGGGGTAGTGAGAGAGGGAGGGATAATTACTCATCCTGATAAATGTCTAGGCTGAGGGTGGTACCCATCTGGAATGTTGTGGAAGGGGGTTCCTAGACTGGGGATCCTAGGTGCAGGCTACAGGGGCCCCTTTTCATTTGCTGATTCCATGAGTTTGAGTCTCTCCTGAGCTAACAAACTGTTTACCCATAAGGTCAATCAAAAAGAAGAAATGGGATCATTTAGCACCCAGATGGAAGGCAATGAATTCTTGTAAAAGCAACTTGCTGTTGGCTAAGCCAAGAAAGAGTCTATGGATCACCCTCAGTTTGCCCCAAACTATGATGTAATATTTGCAGCTTGAAAGACTCTTCTTAGCTCTAGATCTATATTTTCAACAGCCCTTCTAACTTTCATGCCTGGATCTCGCAGGCATCGCAAACGCAGTATATCCAAAACGGAATTTCATCCTCTCCCCTGTTCGCCTCCCCCCCCGCCCTGGCAACCACCCTCCGCTTTCCCTGTGCCGCCTTCTGGGTTGGATCCAGCAGCTCCCAGTCCACATTGTGCCCACTGTGTAGGCCACAGTGCTCTTCGTGCTTCCCACCTGGTACTCTTGGCACCTTTGTGCCTGGAGAGCTCGGTGCCATTGGCAGAGGTGGGTGTTTCACTATGCAATCCACCCTCTAGTTTGTATAAATGTCAGATGTTATCAATCTTAGCACTTCTCTGTAGCCAACCAATACATCACCATCTAGGGGTGGTGACGCTTTTATTTTCCGTACACACACTGAGTCCATGACACCATCCCATCCAAAGGCGATTCGCTCTGGTAAAAGTCTGCCAGCATAGCCTGTCTCTTTTTCTCTATTCTCTGGCTGTCAGGCCATTGCTCACCTGCTGGCCCCAGTTAGAACATGCCACGCTAAGGTTCCAGGCATAGGACCGTTAATTGACAAAGAAGGCAACGGAAATGATTCTGACTAGTATTGGTAAATGCAAGTTAACACCCCTCCCCTTCCTTAAAAGCCAACGAGTAGTAAGTACTGATCACAAATGTAGTAGAGGAGTTAATAGCCCGAGTCTTTAAAGAGTTCCTACTTTGATGAGAAAGACACTAAACATCAATGTAGGAAAGTGGGTAGGGGACATGAACAGACGTTTCCCGGATAAAGAAATAAAAACAGCTTACAGGTATATGGGAAAATGTTGAGGTACCAGTAATCATGGTGTCGCTGCGGGGGAACGGCTCCGGGGGTGCCCTTGAGACCTGCACACAGCCACAGGGGAGGTGCAGTGAGGCTTGAACCACAGCTGATCTGAGTCTTGTGATCAGCCAAGAAATGGAGAACAGGGACACCGCGGGGCACTCTGGGTCAAGTCTCTGTTTACAAGAGACAGCTTCTCTCCTCCTCCCAGGTTCTGGGGACGGTGGGGCTCGCCCCCTGGGCTCTTAAATGTGGCTGCAGGATGTGGACTCCTCAGCCACAGGTGGCCTGTTGCATTACCTGGCCCCTTTCTGACTTGGTGTCACCCTGCCTATGGCACCAGGGAGCTGGCACCTTTGGCTACTCTTCCTTTCACTGTCTGTGTGAGAATGAAACTGAATTTAAGAAGGGTTCACGGGTGCTTTATCAGCTGAGTCCTCAGTTAGCCTTGGCCTTGCCTTGGGCTCCAGTTTGGAGTGCACTTCTTTATTGGTCTCCTGGGGCTGCACCAGGAACAGTGGCTCAGACAATAGAAACGCATTGTCTCACAGTCCTGGAGGCTAGAAGCCCAAGATCAAGGTGGCGGCCTGGCTGGTTCTTTCTGAGGGCTGTGAGGGAGAGTTTAGTCCCGGCCTAGCTTCTAGGCTCACGGATGGCTGTTCCCTCCCCGTGTCTCCTCACGTGGCTTTCTTCCTGTGTGCCTGTGACCAGACCCTTCATTAACCCTCTCTATAAGGACACCAGTCATGTTGGATGGGGGCCCACTGTAATGACCTCATCTTAGCTAATTACCTCGGCTTCGACTCTGTTTCCAGAAAAGGCCAGATTCTGAGGACGTGGAGTTAGATCTCAGCTTGTGAATTTGGAAGTGAGGGACACAATTCAGCCTGTAACCATGCCATTGTCCCCAGCTAGGCTCTAAGCTCTGGGCCAGGAGGACCTCTGTTAGTACTTGGCAAGTACATCCTAGGTGACAGAGAGGAGAAGGTGGGCCCTCAGGGGGACCCAGGTGGCATTACCCTGCAGATGTTCCCTCTGCCTCGTCAGTGACCCCGAATGGCAGGCTCACGAAACTGAAGGCTGCCAACTTACCAATTTACTATCCGGCAGTGCTTTCAGGACCAGGAGACGCATTTCTCCCAGGCCTGGGGTCCACTGCCTTCTCTGCGGCTGGGCTCCTAGGAAGCCACTGTGGCCACCTGGCTTTCTGTGTGAGCCTCTCTCTGGTGAGGGCAAAGGAGGCTCCCTGAAGGAGAGCCCACCCACATCCTGGGGAAGTCTGAGGAGGAGACCCAAAGATGGTATCACCCATTCCCCTGATGTAGCAGGTGAGGAAACTGAGGCCAAGAGGCTGAGCTAGTCACGCCTGGTGATTGACAAAACTGGGACAGGAACCCAGATGTCCTGACTTCCGGTTGAGTGCCTTTTTCCCCAGGAAGCTTTTCCCTCCACAGCTCATCTTCTCTGGGACTCACTGTCCTCAGTGTAATGCAACAGACACCTTTGAAGCTATGGATGCCCACAGTTCCCAAGGGGGAGGGCAGTCTCAAGGTCAAAGATGGATGACCCAAACACTTGGTTCTTCACAGGCTCTCCTTGCCCAGACCTGGGAAAGTTTCCTAACACTGTCCATACTCAGGCACAGAATTTGCTTGTGGCCCTTGCACACCTAGTGCCAGATTCTACCTCCCACTCAGCACTGCCCCCTATGCTTTGTTCAAGACTCTGAAAAAATAAAATCAATGCACATGCTTGTAAATAGAGTGCAAGCTCCTTTGAGAGCCTCGTCCTTCAGGTTTGTACTCTGATTCCTTGCCTCCCATTCCTGAGTCATATAGCTGCCCCATAAATAGTTAAACACACCAAGTGAGTTTATGGGGGGAGTTCTACCTACAGTGATGTTTGGATGGGAATGAGAGGAGTCGGAATTGGCAAGTCCATTTCTTTCTCATCTGCCAGAGCCTGCTCTTAAGTTTATGTTTAGAATGACTTTCTTTCCCCCCTGCCCTGCCTTTGATTCAGCTTCCAGACTGTGGGTTTTGAAAGAGGGCTTTTCTTTATGGCAAAGGGTTGTCCCCCAAAGCCTCTGTTTAGGAATTTCAGGATTTTCCTTTTAAATGTTACTTTAAATCAGTATTCCAAGCCAGCCCATAAAAAGGCAGAGGGAGAGGAGGTGAGGGCATGAATGAAACTCAATCGATGTGAAAGACTAAGCCCAGTGTTCCTCACTGACGCCAAGGCAAACATGATAAGAACCTGTGGTATTTGAAAAGCTCATCAGTGCATCTGGAACGCCCCAAGGGAAATTTCAGGGAATCAGAGGCTGCTGGGAAATGCATGATTCATAGAATAAGGGACCCACTGTTTTCTCACTGAAGGCCAGTTCTTTAATGCCATGACATACTCTTCAAGCCAAACCCTAGTCTGACCTTTTCAAGACCCAGCAGATATTAACAGGCACTCTTGGGCATCAGCAATGCATAAGGAGTCTCTAACCCTTGCCCTGAGGCTTTAAGGAATCTTCATGTTCTATCTAGAACTGCTCCCAGTGTGTGTCTCCTGTATTCTCTCTTCTTTTATAGAATCTGAAGACAGAGTTGGAATAAAGAGTAGGGATCATCTGGACTCATCCATCTGTAATATCATTTCAGATACTGCCTCCCCATGAGGTCTTTCCAAACTTAGCAGCCAAATAATTCTGAGCTCTAAGCTCCCGTGCACCTAGTCTGGGGCATCAGTTATAGCTTTCCTCAGAGTGCATGATAATGATTCGTTAGCATGTCTCCTGGGCTGTGGGGGCGAGCAATGTGTCCTACTCAGGCTTGCATTCTATCCTCACTCCCAGCAGAGTTCCTTGCAAATAGTAGCTGCTCAAGCGATGCTTGTTAAACGAATAAAGAAGGGCCCACTTTCTGGGGGTCCACAGAGAAATGAGGTGCCTTGGATAAGATAAAGATCTTTATCACTACTTAAATTCTTCTGCAGTTAATTATGAAGGAGAAGGAACTAATAGTGAAGCATATTGTTTTCATTTTCTGTGTTTACTATCTCTGACCAGATATATAGAGGTCAGATGCTTCCAGCTTGTCCTTGCATATTGCCTGATTGTTTCTTTTAACCTGGTTGACTCTGGTTAATGATGGAAAGCTGCACTCTGCTCCTTGCCCCCAAAGGGGCTAACCTTAGACTTGTTTGGCCTGCCTTTTGTGTTACAGGAAAATGTAGTTTGCTGGGAACTGTGAAATCATTTCTTGAGTGTTTTGTTTGTGTGTGTGTTTATATATACATATATATAAATATATATAAATATAAATATAAATATAAATATAAATATAAATATAAATATAAATATATATATATATATATATATATATATATATATATATATATATATATATATATATATATCTCTTAGTATCTCTTGTTCTCCAGACAACTCAAAGAGTCCATCTGACTATGGGCTTCATAGATTTGGGAACAAAATATGTTTTGACCTCAAATCTTGAGTTGTCTCTTGCAAAAATGGAGCCAATATTCCAATTTGTGGTTGGCATTTCCAGTTGGCATCAGCATGGTAGATGGCCATGGGCTAGGCGTTTTCAGCTTGTGTAATGCATGCCCAGAAAGCTATTTGCCCCAGATTTTCTAGCACAGGCAGGGCCAGTTGGAGCCTCTAACTCTGGGGTAGGAGGGATCAGGGAACTAGGACACAGGAGGGAATTATGCTGAAGGACAGGGGCTTGAATCGGCAACTGGATACTAACAGATATCAATCTAGTTCAAAACTTATCCAACTGGAATGACCACTTGATATTTCCCAGTGGAATATCTGCTGCAAGAGTAAGAAAGAACTGGGGCAATTAATATCTCCACCATCCATTCTCTGACAGTGGTTCCCAAACCATCCACATAATGGAATCCCCAAGGATCTTTTAAAAATACCAAAGTCCAGGCAACAATCTCTGTGATGGAACCCAGTATCTTTGAAGCTCCCCAGGTGATTACAAAGTGCACACAAGTTGACAACTTTTTTTCTATGACACTAAGTTATTTTGTCTCTTGGGCATCAGCTTCCTTTTTGGTAAAAAGTAGACAACTTGCCCTAGCTGGTTTGGCTTAGTGGATAGAGCACCCGCCTGTAGACCAGTGGTTCTCAACCTTCCTAATGCCGCAACCTTTTAATACAGTTCCTCATGTTGTGGTGACCCTCAACCATAAAATTATTTTCATTGCTACTGTTATGAATCATAATGTAAATATCTGATATGCAGGATGTATTTAGGCGACCCCTGTGAAAGGTCGTTTGATCCCTAAAGGGGTCGCAACCCACAGGTTGAGAACCACTGCTGTAGACTAAAGGATCCTGGGTTCAATTCCGGTCAAGGGCACATGCTCAGCTTGCAGGCTCAATCCCCAGCAGAGGGAGTGCAGGAGGCAGCTGATCAATGATTCTCTCTCATTGTTGTCTCTCTCCCTCTCCCTCTCCATTCCCTGGGTATTGTTGAAAGTGGACAACAATACCCAGTTCATCAGCTTGTGGGGAAATGGAATGAATCCACACAGCGCCTGGCATGTAGAAGATGCTTGCTGATTATTTTCTTTCTGGGATTCTTTATTTTCCCATGTCACTTGTTCTAAAATGTCACCATTTGGATAAACACTCAGCCACTTTTCCAAATGAAAATATCCCTGGGAGAATGTGGGACCATTAGTCATCTATATCTTAGTGTGGGTTCTTGAAGATGAAGCCTCTTCAAACCCAGGTGAAATGAGGAAACTAAGGAGATGAGGATTCTAATTGCAGGAATTTGATGAACCTGACACATCATGATGAGTCTCTGTGTTCATGATGTCACTGTAGAGTGGCAGCTGCTTCCGGTTATGTTGAGAACATAACGTGAAAGTCATGGTTGCCTCATTCTTTCTTCTCAAATCCCAGTTGAAAAAATCCAAACACATTTATATGGGGTGGCCTGAAGGAGGTGCCTTCCATCCATTCCTCTGGGTTAGGCAGTCTCCATCCAGACCACACAAACCCTAACAAGTCTATGACTGGGGCTCTCAGGGTTCAGAAACTGGAATCCCAGAGAGTATTTTGTGCAAAGTGTCCATCTTTTCCCAGGGAGACATTCTATAGTTTTCTTCAGGCTGTGAAAGGGAATCTCAACACCCCACATCCCCCAAATTTAAGAATTGTTACTCCCACATCTTCCCGGGTGAAGCTGCCCTTTGAGCATGCCCTCACTGAATGGGCCTCTGTGAAATTGCTCTGCTGAGTTGTTCTTTTCCATGAGAGGTAAACAGACTGAAGAGCAACTGAAGAAATAAACCTTGAAACTCTTCACTTGTAATAAGGCTACTGTTGACTGTGGGTTACAGTTCACTGTGTGCATTCCTGAAGGAACTATGAGAGAAACTTTTTTCCAAGCCACTGGGCAGTTGATTTACTCCTATGGACACTCTCTTCTTGAATTTGGCTCCCAGAAAGCTTGGTTCAGCTGCTTTGGATTTTGGCAAATACATCTTAAAAAGTCTCAGATGTAGAAGACCTTTTGAACTTCAAACCAAATTGTAAGTCATGAATCATATATTTTATAAACCATTTCTTTTTTCATTATTTCCACCTGAACTCTTAAGAAGTTTTTAAATTATATTATTTTATGGTTTATAAAAATTTGGGTTTTTCTTCTGGTGTGATTTTACTCCCACTAAAGCCCTGGGTATCAATTAGTATCACTTCTATTTTAAAGCTAAAGAAGGTACAAAGTTTTGATTAGGATCACACAATGAGTGCAGCCAGAAGTTTTTGATAACTGATTCCCAGCTTAGAGCTCTTTGGTAGCACACCATGTAATCACTTATGGGTAAAAAAGAAAGACGCATAAAGAAGACTCAAATAAATGAAAGCATATACCATGTTCATGAATAAGAAGAATTAACATTGTTAAAATGTCCATACTACTCCAAACCATCTATAAATTCAACACAATTTCTATCAAAATACCTTTGGTGTTTTTCATAGACCTAGAACAAATAATCCAAAAATTTGTATAAAAACACAAAAGACTGTGAATAGCAACAGCTATTGAAAAATAGTATCTTGAAAAAAACAGTTGGAGGTATCATGCTACCTGATATCAAACAATACTGCAAGACTATAGTAATCAAAACAGCATGGTTTTAGTGCCGTAAAAATAGACACACAGATCAATGGAACAGAATAGAGAGTCTGAAAATAAGTTCATGCCTATATGGCCAATTAATCTATGACAAAGGAGGCAAGATCATGGGGTAAAGACAGTCTATTCAATAAATGGTGTTGGGAAAATTGGACAGATACATGCAAAAAATGAAACTCCACCACCTTCTGACAGCATATATAAGATATACAAAAAATATATTAAAGACTTAAAAGGAAGACTTGAAACCATAAAACTCCTAGAAGAAAACATAGGTGGTATAATCTCTGACATCTTTCTTAGCAGTATTTTTTTTCCAGACATATCTCCTTGGTCAACGGAAACAAATAAACAAACAAATGGGACTACATCTAACTAAAAAGTTTTTCCAATGACACATCCAATAAGGTGTTAATATTCAAAATTTATAAAGAACTCAGACAACCCAACGCCAAAACCAACCAAACAAACAAATAACAACAAATGCACACACCAAACAACCGAATAAAAAAGTGGGCAGAGGACCTGAATAAACACTTTTCCAAAGAGAACATACAAATGGCCAATAGACATATACTGAACATCACTAATCATCAGAGAATGCAAATTAAAACCATGATGAGATATCACTTTATGCCTATTAGAATGGCTATCATCAATAAATCAACAAACATCAAGTGTTCATGAATATGTAGAGAAAAGGGAACCCTTATGTATTGTTGGTGGGAATACAGACTGGTGCAGTCACTGTGGAAAATAGTATGGAGGTTCCTCAAAAAAATGAAACTGCCTTTTGATTCCATTTCTGGGTATATATCCAAAGAAACCCAAAACACAATTCAAAAACATATATGTACTCCCATGTTCATTGCAGCATTATTTACAAAGGCCAAGCTATGGAAGCAACTCAGGTCCTCATCAATAGACAAATGGATAAAAGTGGCGGTACATATATACAATAGAACATTACTCGGCCTAAAAAAAGAATGAAATCTTACCACTTGCAAAAGTATAAATGGAACTAGAGGATATTATGTTAAGGAAATACAGACAGAGAAAGGTAGCCCTAGCTGGTTTGGCTCGGCGGATGGAGTGTCTGCCTGCAGACTGAAAGGTCCCAGGTTCAATTCCGGTCAAGGACACATGCCTGGATTGCGGGCTTGATCCTCCGTGGGGGGCATGCAGGAGGCAGCCAATCAATGATTCTCTCTCATCATTGATGTTTCTATCTCTCTCTTCCTCCCTCTTCCTCTCTCCTCCTCTCTGAAACCAATAAAAAATATATTTTTAAAAAAGAAAGACAAATACTATATGATTTCACTTACATGTGGAATATAAAGAAAAAACAAACAAACAAAATAGAAACAAACTTATACAGAGAACAGACTGATGGATGCCAGAGGGAAGGAGGGTAGGGGAGCTGGATGAAAAAAGGTGAAAGGAATAAAAAGTACTAATTGGGAGTTACAAAATAGTTATGAGGATATAAAGTAAAGCATAGGGAATATTGGCAACAATATTGTAATTACTATGTATGGTGCCAGGTGGGTACTTAGAATATTGGGGGGCGGGAGGAGAACTTTGTAAAGTATACGATTGTCTAATTGCTATGCTGAAACTAATACAAAATAATGTTGAGTGGGAAAAATAAAGACATAAAAAACCCTGACTGAAAAAAAAAATCTTCAAATAGCGTTTGACATTTATTTTTTAAATGAAGAATTATTTGCCATAGTACACCATTCTTTTTGCACCATTTTTGAATAAATGAACTTTGGCACTAATGAATTCTGTTAGAACCTTGTGATACTTTTGAAGCACTGTCAATTAGCCTACAAGGTGAAAGGCCCTAATAATATCCAGATAGTTTCAATTTGCTTTATTTTTCTTTTGGAGGGGATTTATGAATCAAACTGCCTTTCCCCTTTCTTTTTTCTTATTTTTGAAATCGAAGTTGTGACTAATATAGTATGACCACTGACCACTGGGAGTCTTTTAAGTGCCGCTGCAACATTCAAAATAATTAATCTAGAGAGAAGCCCATTCCCTTTACGGGAAATGAGATGTCTCTCTCCAGGTTCTGAAATGAAGGCAAACTAAAGAGAGTAAGAAAGTTCACCCTGACGGTAATAGGATCATAGGGTTTTAGCATCGCAAGATTCTAATAAATGAGCAGAAAATATTTTAAAGTGGACGGGCCTTCGTGATTATCTAGTCCAATCTGCTGATCTAACAGAGCATGCAGGTGAGGTCCTGAGCAGAGAGCTGGTTTCCCCAAGGTTGCACAGCTAAGCCACAGAGCCAGGCTTAGCTCAAGAGACTCCTAACTCCTCAGCAACTTCCAAGTGTGAGGAGCTTTTCTGGAAGTCAGAACCATTTCACAGGTATTCACGTAACTCCTGTTTGGCGACGATTGGTAGAGACAAGATACAGTGAGAAAAGCAGCTGTGAATTCACATGCGTGGGCCTGATGGCACATTCTTACCACTGCAGCTGGACTTGGCTGGTCTGGAAGTTTTGCTTCCAGTGGGGATGTACTTCTACTGAGGGACACGATAAAAATCCTATGGAGCCAGGACTGCGAGGGCGATTTGATAAATGTGGGGGCTACAGGGCATTGGCGAAGGAGCTTGATGTTGATTATCTAGGGAAGGCACACTATCAAGCAGGTTGTGGGAGACTATCAAACTTAGCAGAAAACTGTGACTATGTCATATCGGCAGGTGCGCTACCACCCAGCCATTTCCCCATCTCTTTCCTGCTGATCTTGTTTGGAGGAAGGTAATCTGCCATGTCCCAGGTAATGAATTATGTTTGGTTTAAGCCAGTTATGACATTCCTTTCTCTCTGCTAGATATTTGATTTCACCACACCTCCAATGTAGCCTGAAGTGGTCATTTGATGATATTCTGGCCAAGAAGATAGAAGGGGAAGCCTGCTGGAAGCTCCCAGGAAATCTTTGGCTTTGCTGATAAAAAGCCCAGAGGTAGCTGTTGTCAGTCACTCTTTGGTCTCTCTGCCTTGAAAGTGGCCAGGAGCCCATGGTGGCATCTTGTGATCACGAAGCCAAGGGTGAGAGTGAGGAGATGTGACCTGACATTATAGCTAAATCAACCCCAGAAATTGCTTTCAACTTCTTGCTATCTGAGAAAAAATGAATCCCTACTTACTGTAGCCTCTGTTAGTTAGATTTTCTGTTATTTGCAGCCTTTCCTGTTAGCAAAAGTCAGAGCCACCAGATTGGGCAGGAAACAAAGGAATGCTGGACGAGAGGGGTAAGGGAGCTATAAATGTTAGGTACAGCCTTAGGACCACTTGGGATTAAGGGCATGGTTCCAACCCTCTTTTCAGGTTTATTTTCATCTTTCTGCTAAAGTATCTGAAAATTGAGTAGTTATATTCCATTCTACCACCCTCACTCTAACAAGATAGCTGTTATTATTATAGTTACTGCCAGCTTAAGAATGATCTGTTTTCCTTTCATCATATTTATCAGGTATTTTGGTGGTAGTTCCATTCACCCTTCATGCCTAGTTTGCAAAATTTTAAGAACTAACCCCTAGGAAGGGTTGCAGAAGAAAAGAAGGAAGTATCATCAAGACATCATGGGCTTGATGCTGAAAAACAACTGTATAAGTGGCCACTGTACACAGTACATGCCTTTGTTTGTCTCCTTGGTGGGAGCAGGTGCATTGTGTGCAGTTAAGTTTGCGCATGTGCCTGGATGATTGGAAGACACTGAATCAGAGCTGTGAGGGTAGATGGATGTTTTGCAGGTGTGCAGTCATGGGCCTGCTGTGTTTCACATTCTCTTTGAGCTGAAAGTCCTTGGCTCACAGCCATCTGCTCTCAGGCGAGCCTTCGGCTGGTCTCAGGAAGAACCACTGCCCGGGCCATTGGGAGATCACCTGACTCCAGAACAAACAATCCTCTCACACAGCCTTAACATGGGCTGGTATGAAAAAAAATGATGTAAATCAATATGATTTTCTCTCTTGAAAAGTTGAGCTCAGTGTACAAAAAGAATGTGCATTGGGAATAGAGGAGACTGTGAGGAGGTGGCTGAATCATATTAATATCTGGGGAGTAGCAAGTCTAGAACAATCCTTTGTTCCTGGCTCCATGAGGGCCGGGAGGCTCCTGCTCCTGGATGCCTATGTGTGGTGGTTTGTTTCATGTCAACTTGGCTAGGCTATCCAGATATTTAATCAAACACAAATCTAGGTGTTGCTATGAAGGCATTTTGTAGATGTGGTTGACATCCACCATGAGTTGACTTTAAGTAAAGGGATTTCTCATTAATGATGTAAGTGGTGGGCTTCATCCAATCAGTTGAAGACCTTAAGAGCAAAAGCTGAGGTTTGCCAGAGAAGAAATTCTGCCTCAAGACTGCAGCATTAACTTCTGCCTCTGTTGGTTCTATATCTACGGAGAACCCTGACTGATATGCCATGAGAGTCTGCCTCCTTCCTCACTCCACGACATTGCTGCCAAAGAACCATTCCCCCTGACTTTGTTTCTTAGAATCAACAGTCATACCAGTTCGTGTGAAGGCCGTGTGAGGATTGTTTGTTCTGGAAGAAATTCAATCGTATCTGGTAACTTTGAGAAATGCTGGTTCATTGTAGTGGGAGACAGAGTCATTTGGTCTATAGTAAACGCCCGATGCACGTATGGATTCTCGGTCTCTCGAAATAGCTCCAGGGACTGGGCAGCACAGGAGGACCTTCCCTGGGTTAGGGCTAGGATTTCCTTAGCTGCCCTTGCCCGCATGCCAGAAGAGCAGAAATATACATGATGCTCAGGGAAGCTTCCTGATCTTCCAGGTTTATTTAGTAAAACTTGCTTCACCCCTCGTACTGACGTGTTGAGTGAATGTACAGCTCAACCCACAGCAGAGCAGGCAGAGGACTCTGTGGTTTAATGTGTAGGATCCCCAGAGACACTCCTGTTCAAAATTCTCCCCACATACACTCGCTGCCCTGCTTCTGCCATTGGGGACACGCCTACTGCCCTGTCTGTCTAAACCTCAAACTCTGCCCTTCCCCGTGCTCTGCCCTGATCTGTAATTGCCTGTGCTGCCCAGGTTCAGTCCTTTATTGAATATGACTTATCCTCTGATTTGTATGCATGCACAGAATGCAGGAAAAATGAGCACTGAGGGCAGGGAGTGGGACAGGGCGGGCATGGGGTGGATGGGGATACAGCACCAGGTGCTGAGCCTGCTGGCAGAGGGTAGGGGTAGATGCTGGGGTGGTGGGAACAAGAGCCGTCAGGAAAGGGGGGCCCAGGAAGACACATTGTACCATGTTATTTCCCTCTTTGTGCTTTCAAGAAACCAGAGTACGGTCTTATGTTCCATTATGATAACCACCTTGATTGGCATTTGACCTTTTTTCCTGATAGATTTTATTAATCCTTTAAAAATATTGCTTTATTCATCATTTTAAGGAACAAATGCTTTGAGAAACTTGCTGTTTTGTAGGGGAAATAAGACAGCCTGAAACAGTGGAAAGAGTCCAGGCTTTAAAGTGGGACTCATTTGTATTTGAATTCAGACTCTGCTACTGGTTGTGTGACATTGAATAAGTTACCTAACGTCTCTGAACTTCTGTTTCTTTCTCTATAATATTGTGATAATACTACTACCTGCCCTACCGGAACTGTCTTAGGATTCATGGAGAATGGATGTAGAATGCTTCACATGTGCCTGAAAAACCTGCTACAGCACTTTGTACTCTATAATGACACCCTGGGAGCAGTGAGCCCTTAGGATGCTCAAGTAATGCACTAAGCACATGAACTTATTTGATACAAAACCGGGTCCTCTTTGGCTTCTATTCTTTCACCACTCTCCCCTCAGCCCCCTGCCCAGAGGTCTTTCTTAGAAATTGATGGGTTTTAAAAACTACTGCTGAGAGGGAAGCAGATTAAGCCCATCCCCTCTCCATAGGAACTGGTGACCTGAGAGGCCTCACCAGAGCTTTACAGAGGAGCCACAGGAGGCCCAGGGTGTCTAGGAGACAGGACCAGGCTTAGTTGTTGATCCAGAGACAGGCCAGGGCCTGGTGGGGAAGCCAGGTCACCCCACAGGGGGAGTCCCACCGAAAGTGGGTGAGGTTGAGTCATGAATCAGGGCTCATGGTTGGTCAGGGGTCCTCAGAAAATTCAGTGCTTGTTCCTGGCACCTTTCTAATGACACACAGAGTGACTCCTGCCCCTGACTTCTGAGGGTTGGGGGCACTGTGAGTGAACAGAGCAGCGCTGTGAAACCCTATGAAGCATGTGCCAGAGAGCACTGAGGATGACACCCAGGCTCAGCCCTGTGGGGAAATATTTGGGTACCGGTTGAGAGGGATCCAGTGCCATCAGGAGGCTCAGGCCAGAAGCGCTGAATAGAAATACTAAGTCTATGATGCAAACCAGGGCCCAAAATCAGCCAAGGAAGGAGAGCCTGTCGCCATGTTGGACCAGAGAAGTCAGGTGCTTGGTTGCCAAGCAACATCTGTGTAAGAATTTTGTGTGTAGACCCAACAAAGTCTAATTCCTTAAAAGCAGCTTCTTTCTGTCCAGATGGCTTCGGCAGCCTTGGCAGAAGGGTATGTGGTGTGTGTGAGAGTGTGTGTGTATGTAGGTGGGTGACATTTTCAATCTGGGCCTCCCCTTCTTTTTTTAGGATTTTGTCCCTTTGTGACTTCCATAGTTAGACTGTACTTTTTGGTTTTTTTAAGTGCTTAATAGGAAAGAGAGATCATGGACTTTCAGCAAAGTTCCTCTGTGTTGGAGACCATTCAGGGTCACTTAGGTTGCAGCACCCTTCCCAATATCCATGCATATGAAATGATGGATGTATGAAATATCCATGCATATGGCGTGATGGATGTATGAAATCCATAAATAATCCTTGTGCCTAAATTAAGCAAGAGCTGCCCTTCTCCCAGTCCTGACCTGCTGATGCACCGCACTGATCCAAAAGAGGCTTGGCTTATTCAACGGCCACTCAGAAACCTGAGAATCTTAAATGTCAGCACCAACACAGACTCTCATTTTACATAGAAAGAAACCGGGGTTTGGCTTGAGGGAGATGAATTGCCTGAGGACATCCAGATGGTGATTAGTAAGATGACAATGTTTTTCTTGTCCAATGCCCATTTTTCTGAGAAGTTGAGACCTGATAACATGTTCCAACAAGTGAACAAAGGAAGAGAGAGAGAGCTATCCAGGGGTTGTCCTAATCAAGAGGGCTCATTATGACCAGACGTCCCGCTTTTGGTGAGACAGTCCCGATTTTTAACAATTTGTCCGGCATCCTGCGGCGTTTTTAAAAAAGTCCCGATTTTTGGAAAGAATGCACAACAAGCTAGGGAATGGCGGGAGAACGGGAAGGGAATATACGGTTTTCGGCGGCCAAGAGGTCAATGGTGTCCCGCTTTACCAATGTTAAAATCTGGTCACTTTACATTAGAACTGCCTGGGGAGCCTTGACAAACATAAAAATGTTGGGGTCCTACCCCAGACCAATTAAATTAGAATCTCTTCTTGGGAGGTTCCAGGTGCATTTTGAAGGCCCTCTCTGAGAACTTCTGGCAGGTTTCTCTGATTCAAAAACCTGGTGCTAGAGGAATAATCTCCCCCGAACAGTTGCTCATGGGCCATATTTCTTAGGCAGTATGTTTTTCACTGGTTGCTTATCTTCCAACAGAAATAGCCTAATAGAAAGACGAAGAATGTATGCTCTGGTGCTCAGCTGCCTCCCATTTCCACCACATTCTTTGGACAAATTAATTAACCATTTTGCTCTTCAGTGTCCTTATCTGTAAAATGGAATTAATAATAATACCTACCTCAGAGAGTTGTTGTGAAAATCGAGGCAATACATATAATATGCTCAGTGTTTGGCAAATGATAATAACCTTTACCCCGATGAACATAAGCTATTATAAGTAGTAGTAGTAATTTGGCATGTTAGTTACAAATATAGGTTAGAATCATCATTTCTGGGAGCCTCTGGGATAGGTAGACAAGCATGCTACTTGTTTTTCTCTAAGAGAAGTCCATTGATTATTCTCTTTGGAAATTCCTTTTAGCTAGAAGAGGAAGGAACATTCATGCAAATTGGTTCAGGTTCACAGGTGCAGAGTGATCTGGAAATTAGCCTTTGCTAAAAATAAACCAGCTTGATCATTTTGTTTCCAGCAATAGGGTGGATTAGATTTCCAGAACAATTTTCCCATCTAAAACAACTGTAAAAATGGATGCCGGTTATTTTAAAACTTTTAAAAATACAGCTCTGAGCTAACAAGAAACTATGAAACCTTGTTAGCTCCCAAGAAGCTGAAACTAAGAACTCTGGGAGCTAAACAAATACCAAAGCTTGTTTTTATCCTGGCTGTTTCTGCCAAATTCTGGAGCCTTGGAGATTGTATAAGAATGGGAGACAGAGTTATTTCTTCTTGTTGGATTGATCCCTTTAGTATTATGAAGTGGCCTTCCTTATTTCTTATTATGTCCTTCACTTTGAGATCTAATTTGTCAGATGTAAGTATTGCTTCCCCAGCTTTTTTTTCATTTCCTTTTGCCTGAAAACCCTTTTCTATCCCTTCACCATCAGTCTGTGTGCGTCTTTTTTTCTGAGGTGGGTTTCCTGTAGACAGCAGATATAGACGGGTCATGTTTTCTTATCGACTCAGTTACCCTATGTCTTTTGATTGGGGCATTTAATCCATTTATATTTAAAGTTATTTTTGATAGATACTTGTTTATCGCCATTTTTATTCTTTACCCCTGTGTTTCTTCTTCGTTTCCTATTTTTTTTCTTTTTACAGCAGATAATAAAGACCATTATAAACTGATGAACAAAAATGATACAGAAGCAGAACAGCATCAAACAGACTGTCAAACTACAGCAGGAAGGCAGGGGAGGGTTGGGGGGGAGCGTGGTAAGAGATCAACCAAAGGACTTTTATGCATGCATATAAGCATAACCAATGGACACAAAACAATGAGGGGTAGGGGAGGCCAGGGAAAGGTCAAGGGGGAAAAAAAAGAGACATATGTATTACTCTTTGTAATATTTTAAGCAATAAGACAAAAATTTTTTTTTAAAAAAATGGGAGACAGGAATTTAAGTCCAGGGTTTGACCAAGGTGGGGTACCTCATAAAAGCTCCTTATATAAAACTGAAATACCAAAGATTACACATGTTTATGGCAAATAGAAGCAAGAAAACTTGTTTGTTTCAACTCCAACAATCACTTTGGGTTGGCACACACTGACTCTCACTTACATTTGCAGTAAAAGGTCATACTACCTGTGTGGTCCTAAATTTCTAAGTCTGAAAATTTAAAGTATTCTCAGTTTGGTACTAGCTTACATTACCTCTGAATAAACACAAACATGTTCTGGAGGAATCCTGCTGTAACCCAGTTCTCTCAAAGTTTCCACAGATAAATGGCCAAGGAAAATGAGCAGCTTATAGTAAAAAATAACAAAACACAGAAGAAAACAAAGCATTGTAACTGAAAGAACCAGCAGAAAAACAAATAACTAAACAAACACATAGTAGAAACAGATCCACAAGAGCCCCAGATACTGAATTTATTAAACACTAAAAATAAAATAACCATAAAACATATTTTAAAAATATGAGGGAAGCTTAAAAATTTGAACAGAGAGCAAATAGACTTAAAAAATACCAATGGAACATAACTTCTAAAAATGAAAAACATAATAATTAAAATTAAAACCTCAATGAGTAGAGTAACTAGAAAAATGGATAGAGTTCAAAAAATAATGAAGGTGAATGCAATGGTATAATCATGGATATAAATTTGAGAAGTAAGTCTAAAATATTGAGAAAAGGAGAGAGGACAAAGTGAAAAGTTGAAGTCATATGGGGAGATTCTATTCTAATAGATAATAGCTGAGAATTTTTTTCAGTACTATCTAATTGACAAATCTTCAATAAATACTGAAAAGGTTAAAGAGAATAAAACGGGGCAGAGGAAAAACTTATTGTGCTTAGCAGATATCTTTCAGAAAGCTTGCAGCCTTGAGCACAGCATAGCTCAGATAACCAGAAGACACCTGGCATAAGAGGAACCAAGGATGGACCCAACCCTTATAAAATCAAAGTGGCTTGCAGCCAGCAAAAATTAATAAAAACCTATCTCTCCCTTCTCTCTTTGCTGATGCCTTTCTCGGTCTCAGCCCACCTGCACCCAGGTGTCAGGAATAAAATCTCTTTTGATACATTATGGTCTCATGTCATAGGTGCATGATCCCAGCCCACTCTTAACCTTTCAAATATGAAGAAGTTTGAGTAAAAAGGAAATACAGTAGAATAGATTAAATTTAATTAATTATAGAATAAAGAAAAAAAGATGATCTTAAAAGCAGCTAGAGAAAAAAATGGATCTTGAACCCCATCCAGCATGGAAAAGGGTTGAACCTGAGGAGGGGTGGTGAAGGATTAAAGAAGATAGATAAGAGAATACAGCTGGGGCTAGGTGGATCTCCTGTACCTGAATGAGGACACAGAGAGACTCAGCCTGCAAACCGAAGCTTTATTTTATAGTCAGAGCACACAAAACAAAGCAAGGGAAGTGGTCAACATGTTTACAATGTTTTTGTGAGTTTCACCTTGTTTTGGCAGCACTTGCTGCACCTCACACAACCCATTTGCTACCTTAGAAAGAACTAGGGAGAACTATAAGGTCAAACTTAATTATGCTAGGAGGGCTCTGCCCTCCAGGCTGGAACTTATTTGTGGCCCTGCCACAGGGCAGTCCGAGACTTAACCTTATAGCTGCTTCTTACACATCTTACACAAAAAAATGCCATTTAGTGTTACTGCTGATTTCTTATCCACAATAATGGAAGCCAGAGGGCAATAGAATACCTTCAATGTGCTGAGAGAAAATAATTAACAAAATTTTATATCCAGCAACATGATTTTTCAAAAAGAGAGCAAAGTAAAGATATTTCAAATAAGAGAAAAAAACAAAACAGATAATTTATTACAAGATGGTCCCCACTAAATAAAATTCTACACAATGTGCTTCAGGTGGGAGAAAAATGTGGATAAATATGAATAAACCTAAACTGAAATTTAAATAAATTTTAACTGTATAATGTGATAATAATGTTAAATTCTCAGAGAGAAAAAAATCATATTGGAAATAAAATATCATAAAAATATGCATTGGATTAGGTGAAGTGGATTATTGGTAATGAAAAAAAAATTAAGGACCTTGAATTTTTTAGGAGGAGGTTAAAGATATTAATTTTAAGATTATTAAAAATGCATTTTAAAATTCTTATGGCAATCACAAACAGAAAAGACATGAAGAATGAATTTACTTTCTAAACAAATATAATCCAACAGAGAGGGAAAAAAACTAATAAGACATAAACAAAAAAGAAAAACCTCACTTAATTTATAATAAGTGATATGTGGGAGAACAGAAAAAGTGAGACAAATATAAAACACATAGTAGGATGGAAAAAAATAAATTGAAATATATTAGTAACTAGTATAAATATAACAGAACTGAATTCTCCAGGGGAAAGACAAAAATCAATATCCTAAATAAAGAAATATCCTATAAAAGAAATTTCTTTTATATCCTATATAAAAGAAATATAATCTAGCATATGCTATTTATAAGAGACATACTTCAAACATAAGGTTGTAGAAATATTGAAAGTTAAAGGGTAACAAAAGATACAACAGGCAAATACCAATCAAAAGAAAGCTGGAAAATAAATTAATATCAGAAAAAAAAACAGACTTTAAGACAAACAGCTTTATGAATGATAAGGAAATCGCCACATAATGCTACAATGCTTAATTTCCCCCAAATATATAACAATTCTCAATTTAATAAGACCATATATATATTTTCCCCTCAAAATACATAAAAAACAAATAACAGCACAAGGGAAGATAGACAAATCCATTGTGCTATTGAGAGATTTTAATACAATTCTTCCAGTAATTCATAAATTAAGCAGATAAAAATCAGTAAGACTATAGAAGATTTTAGGAAAATATTCATAAACATAATAAAATGGGCATATAGAAAACATTGCTCTGTGCAGTTGGAGATTATTGCTTCTTTTAAAGCACAGGTGAAATTTTTTATGAACAAATTTCTAGTATAATTCAGTTAGATATTAATAACAAAAAATATAATGAAAAAACACCCCTTACATTTTAATATGAAAAACACACTTTTAACAACTCCTAGATCAAAGAAAATATAATGAAAATTTAAAAATACGTAGAAATAAATGTGATGAAAACACTATATTTGAAAACTTCTGGAATGCAGCTAAAGCAAACTAAGAATAGAAGAGATATTCATTAATGTGAAAAGGACTTCTTAAAAACCTAAAATAAGCATCATTATTAATAGTCAAAATTTTAAGTTAAAGGAATAAGAGAGATGGCCTTCTAATATTCCTACTCAGCTATGTATTGGAGGTCATAGCTAGGATAGTAAAATGAGAAAAAGAAGTGAGAAGTATAGGAATTGAAAAGGAATAAATAAAACTGTCATTAATTACAGATGTAGAAATTAAAAAATAATCTCTATATGAATTATTAGAGTTAATAAGTTTAGTAAGATGCTTGCACACAAAATTAATATAAAAATCAGTTGTACCCCAGCTAGTTTGGCTCAGTGGATAGAGCGTTGGCTTGTGGACTGAAGGGTCCTGGGTTTGATTCTGGTCAAGGGTACATGCCTGGGTTGCAAGCTCAATCCCTACTGTGGGGCTTGCAAGAGACACCTGACCAATTATCCTCTCTCATCATTGATGCTTCTATCTCTCTCCCTTTCCCTTCCTTTCTGAAATCAATAAAAATATATTTTAAAAAATCAATTGTATTTCTCCATACCAGAGGCAATTAATTTAAAAAATGAACTATTTACCTTAGCAATAATACATTAAGTGTTTAGTAATAAATTTATATTAGTAAAAGATGCCAGTTTTGTGGGGAGTGATTAACTGAGGAACTTATATGCATGTATGCATAGCCCACGGACACAGACAATAGTGTGGTGAAGGCCTGGAAGGGGCATTGTGGGGTAGAGGGGGTCAATGGGAAAAAAAACAAAACAAAACAAAGGGTATATCTGCAATACTTTCAACGATAAAGATACATTAAAAAAATAAAAATATGCCAGTCTTTAGAGATAAAGCTCTAAAAATTCACTTAAGGATTTTAAATTAATCCTAAAACCGGGCAGACACACACCATGTTTACCACATTTTGTAATGGGAACATAATATTATAAACATGTAAATTCCTCTCTTTTACTAAATTTAGTGAAATCCCAGCAGCAGGAGAGGGGTTTTGTTTTGTTTTGGCAGATTCTTAAATTTATACATAAAATCAAAAGGTCAAGGACAGTCAAAACAATTGGGAAGCAGCAGGAGAAGGTAGCAGGACTGTCCCTAATACAGGTCAAAACATGTCCTATGTAAAGCACTGTAAATTCAATCATGTTCAACTTAAGAACTTTTTCTAAAATCAAAAGATACCTTTGAGTGTGATCAGATGATACAAATGGAGAGGTTTGCAATGGATAACCATAAAGGACTTCTAGAATAAATGATGATTTTTATGAAGCACAAAAGGCAAAGCAAATGACTCAGTAGACTATTGGGCCCAAAACAAAAATAGGCATTTTTTAGAGGAGGAATACACACATGACTCATAATCATGTGAAAAGATGCCCAATCTCATTATTAGCCAGGGAACTACAAGTCAGCAAAAACGAACAAACTGGCAGAAACAACAGCAATAAAGTTGATCATTTAGTGTTGCTATGAGTGCATAAGGAACTCTTACTGACGGCTAGTGGAACTATAGACTGGTACAACCCCTTTGAAAAACATGGTAGCATTACCTTGTGTTATCCAGTAAATCAGAACACCCCCACACACTATGACCTGCAGTTCCACTCCTACATGAAAAGCTCTCAGACACATGTGCCAGGAGACACATGTAAGGACATTCATAGCTGGGATGTTCTTGGTGGCTCCAGACTAGAAACATAAATCATGTTTGAATGAGTACATAAATCATGGTATATTCCATGCAGTATGTGAAGAAATATGATACAGCAGTGAAAACGAGTGAACTAAACACAGCTGGCCTCAACAACATTGCAGAAATCTTAAAACACAACATGAGCACAAGAAGCAAGTCAACAGATGAACTCATAACAGCATGATGGCATTCATATAAATGTTAACACCAAAATTAATCCATATATTGTGAGAAGCACATTCACAGGTGCTAAGAAAAGGCAAACGAGAGAGAACCATTCACACAAAAGTTGGCTAGTAAGGCTAGCCAGCTCCGTGAGAGGGAGGAGGAAGTGGCCTGGAAGAGATAGAGGGGAGTAGGAGATGGTGAGGTCGCATTTCTAGACTTGAATGGTGAATGCACAGGTGTTTGTGATGTTACTAGTTTCTAAACCACACATAAGCTTTTTATACCCTTCTGTGTGTATGACGCAGTTCACAAAACAAACCAAACAAATAAAACTGAGACTGGCAGCTGAACAAAAACTGTGGGGAACTCCAATGGGGAACCCCAGGCTGAACAGCCAGCATTGTATCTCCAAGGAGGCAGTGTCAACTTGCTGGGTAGGCGAGTCTCTGACACACCCTGGCTTCAGCCTGACCTTCCTCACCCTGGAAAGGAAAGGAAGCAGGCCTTTTTTCTCTCTGTCTCCCTTTGAGTTAATGAGATTGCAAGTCTGGGTCAACTACTTTGTCCAAGGTCAAGCAGCTACCGAAGGTTCCCAGTCCACCCTTCATTTCACCTATTGCTATGCAGCGTTTTATTTTATCCTTCCCGGGAGGGCATCGGAGAAGAGAATATTAAAAGGCTACAGTAATTAGCCTCACATTGTAACACCCTTGACTCCAGTCTAGCTCCTGAAGCAGAGACGGGAAGTTTAAATCTGCCCTTTTCAGATGGGTCTGAGATTCTGGCTGGAGAGGGTTTTTAAAAGATGCTCAAGGGGGTCTGGGGTCCATTTAGGCCTCTCTTGCTCCCAGTGCTCTTTGAGCAGTAACTGTGGACCCCAAAGAGGGCAAAGCATTAGGTCTCATCTGTGCAAGGGGTAGGTGGTGTGGGCAAATGCAGCAGGCTGGACAGATTTTGGGAGTTGTGAAATTGCTCATTCTATCCTGAAAGTTTTGCCTGTGTGTTTTTTTATTTATGTCTGCCTCTGACCTGCAGAGCAGAGCTACAAGGTGAGTTGAGAGGAGCAGGTGAGGGCTGTGGGTGAGCTGAGAGGAGCAGGTGAGGGCTGTGGGTGAGCTGAGAGGAGCAGGTGAGGGCTGTGGGTGAGCTGAGAGGAGCAGGTGAGGGCTGGGGTGAGCTGAGAGGAGCAGGTGAGGGCTGGGGTGAGCTGAGAGGAGCAGGTGAGGGCTGGGGTGAGCTGAGAGGAGCAGGTGAGGGCTGTGGGTGAGCTGAGAGGAGCAGGTGAGGGCTGGGGTGAGCTCAGAGGAGCAGGTGAGGGCTGCAGGTGAGCTGAGAGGAGCAGGTGAGGGCTGGGGTGAGCTCAGAGGAGCAGGTGAGGGCTGGGGTGAGCTCAGAGGAGCAGGTGAGGGTTATGGATAAGCTGAGAGGAGCAGGTGAGGGCTGGGGTGAGCTCAGAGGAGCAGGTGAAGGCTGCAGGTGAGCAAGCTGTGCATCTGGGGGCTCCTTCCACTGCCCTGAGACTCTATCCTCTTGTCTTTGCAGCTATTTTAGAGAAATGATCTTGCAACCCTTTCAAAATGATAGTCCCTTTCTGTTCAAATGTGTATAAAATTAGTAACCCCGCCGGGTCTTGGGCCTTGCTGGGAGTCACCAGGCTGCTTAAGGATGAAATTTCAGGACTGTCAGTCCTTTGCTGCCTGCAGGGGAGAAGGATGTGGGGATACGTTTTCCTTAACTGCCGGTCTGGTGACCCACATCTAACCACTAGCCTTTGGCCGATTACGAAAATCCTCCCTTGAGAACTTGACAGTAGTTCACAGATCAGGAAGGTAGGAGGAGGAAGCTGTATGGCACCCACGTTGTATCTCGACAAACCCTTGTGGAGGTTTGCTTGGGCCCACTGGATTCTTGATCTCTGCCACCTGGCTGAGAGCTGCCACCCTGGGCACCGGACATGCCCTCAGTGCCGGCACAGCCCGGGGAGACTGGGCCACCGGCAGCGTTGCCTTGCAAAGCCCATTGCCCTTTGCCTATCTCCTATTCCAGATCTTTCCTCCCTGCCATTAGCCCGGGAAAGTGCTATCACAGCCCTAATTATAACCGAACAGATGTTAAAGGAGCACCTGGTCTTTGTAGAGGACCTATGCCTGTTCAACCTCAAAGACAAAGGAAACCACACACTTAAAGATGGTCATGGGAGTACGCCTTATGGGTTGTATATTTTGCCACAATTTTTAAAAATTGAAAAAGCAATGGCAAAGGGAACTCCTGACACATTGAATTAATAAAGGAAGCTATTTGTGGTCAATGAAAACCATGTGACTTGAAAACCACCCCCTGGAGTTTTCCTTGTGATGCTTGAAGGCTCATTCAGGGGTCAGGGCGCACCGCAGTGTCATGGGGAGGGTTTTGTGTTTTCTTTAATCCTCACCTGAGGATATGCTTACTGATTTTTTTAAAGAGAGGAAAAGGGGGAAGGGGGGGGGGGAGAGAGAGAGAGAGAGAGAGAGAGAGAGAGAGAGAGAGAGAGAGAGAGATTAGTTGGTTGCGAGCCCCTGGATCAAACCTGCAACCCAGATATGTGCCTTTGACTAGGACTTGAACCCACCCACCAACCACTGAGCCACACCAGCCATGACTATTTTTATCTTCTTTATTTAAAATATGTTTTTATTGATTTTTAGAGAGAGAGGAAAGGAGAATAACAGAAACATCAATGATAAACATCGATCAGCTGCCTCCTACAGGCTCCCTACTGGGGATTGAGCCCGAAACCCAGGCATGTGCTCTGACTTGGAATCCAACTGGTGACCTCTTGGTGCATGGGTCAATGTTCAACCACTGAGCTACACCAGCCGGGCTATAAATGCACCTCTTAATCCATTATATTAGAATATAATCTACAGATACATACCGTATATAAGAGTGCAAATTACCTTTTTCACGATTAGAGTTAAATGACCAAACAAGGCCAGGACCAGTGCTGTGCTCCTGAGGCGGGGCACACTTTTGCACCCATGTGACCTTCTTTGGGCTCAAAGACACAGCTACTTCGACTAATTTTGCTTGAAGCTGTAATGCCTAAGCCATTTAAATCCACATGAAAATACAATTTTAGTCAAGAAAGCTGAAAAGGCTGAGGTTGATTCAATGTATATTTACTTCCCACTGTTCCTTCATCCTGGATTATTTCAATTTGTTCTATTACTGGACAAAATCTTTCCACTTACATTTGAGAAGCTAAATTTTCCCTCTGGCTTCCACCAGACCTTATTTATTCTTCACAATAGCCTTTTCCAGTTATTTCAGGCATAATGAGTTTATGAGCCTAAAGCTTTTTGGATCTAGACGGTGATACTTGTAGCAAGATAAACCAGTATTTTTTTGAAGCACAGGAACAACATAACTCAAATGCATTTTAAATTTTGCATGCATTTATCTATTCACAATATTTCATTCACAATTATCATTCAAATGCTAATGTAGTTTAAAAAAAAGTCCAAGGTCTTAGAGACTTAGAGTCAGGACTTAGATGAAAACACTGCTGGTTTTCAGAACCTCGCTTCAAATCCGGCCATGAACCAGGGATGTGTTCTCAGAACATTTCTTTTTTTTTTTTTTTTTGAACTCCTTTACATCCATTTCCTATTGGAGATGTGGAATGTTTACCTTGCAGGGTTGTTTAAAGAATAACAATATTTATGTGAAGCACTTGACACAGTGTCTGGGGCATGGTAGGTGCTTAACAAATAGTTTTCTAGTATTGTTATGTTTTTACTAGTGTGCCAACTACTGGGCCACCTACTAACTACTATAGGATAGACCTAGGGAAACAAATATGGCTAAGATATGGTCCTTGCCTGTAAGGAAAACACACAGCCCCAAAAATGTTATTGACACAATTACATTTGGTACAATAAAATAGCAAAGAGAGCTTATAATGAAAAGCAGTACTCTCCTGGCCTACCTTTCTTCAGCCTTAGTCTAAGGTGACCAGATTTAAAGCAGTACACCATTGACCGGGGGAGGGGGAGGTTCTTTTTCTTCTTCTTTTTCTTTCTTTTTTTTAATTATTACTTAAAATAAGACAAAAAGTAATCAGGACTTTTTTAAAACACCGCGGGATGCGGAACAAACTGTTAAAAATAGGGACTGTCCCACCAAAAGCGGGATGTCTGGTCAATTTACCTTAGTCCCATTCCCCTAAAGCAACCTTTATAAGCTGTTTCTCTTTTTTATTTTTCTGCAGTTCATTCTATAATTCAGAATATGAAGTTTATATCACTGTTTCCTAATTTCTTTTTTTAAATTAAAATACTGAGTTTTATTTCATATGTATATTTTTGTCTCCCCACCATTCCCATTTGTCTGACCACTACAACTACTATGTCCTATCATAACATTCCATACATACTTAAAACCAAGCAAAGGGCGGAGTTCCATCTTTAAACACCAAACAGGCATTTTGGACAACACATTTTTGGCAATGGAATCTGGACAACATTCATCAGACATGGTAGGGAAAGTTCTCACTCTACATTATAAAAAGGACAGCCAGATAGCAACTGTTACAGAAATGAAATAAGATGGAACATTTTAACAAATTGTTTACGCTATTTTCTTAAAGAGACTTCCTCCACTGCCAGAGATCTTGAATATCCTCCACGTCAGTCACCTGGAAGCAATAGTTTATGAACTTGGCTTCCACTTTGGGAAGAGAACCACTCTTTTCTATACTTGCTTGCATTTTTGTTTTAATGTCTTCTACAAAACTAGGTCCTTTTGGTGTTTTAGGAGTTTTTTTCCTGTTTTTTGAAGGATTTCTTGACCTTTTGATCTTGGTATTGATGGTTTTGGGTCTTTTCCATTCTGATTTGATTTTTGGGCATTTTTGGCTAGAGTATCTTGTATGGATTTATTTACTGGAGCTTTTTCTTCTGCTTCCTCATTATCAAAATCATCATCATCATCTTCATCCTCCTCTTCCTCCTCTTCATCATCCTGATCATCTTTGTCAGCAACAAGTTTTACTTTTTAAAAAAAATATATTTTATTGATTTTTTACAGAGAGGAAGGGAGAGGGATAGAGAGTTAGAAACACCGATGAGAGAGAAGCACCGATCAGCTGCCTCCTGCACACCCCCAACCAGGGATGTGCCCACAACCAAGGTACATGCCCTTGACCGGAATCAAACCTGAGACCCTTGAGTCCACAGGCCGAAGCTCTATCCACTGAGCAAAACCAGCCAGGGCAAGTTTTACTTTTTTTCTGTGGGACATTGCTGCCACCTCCAGGGGCTGACCGCTTTCCATACATACTTAGGTGTTTCACATCCTCCTCCTCCTCACCTTCTGATTCTGCATCTTCCTCCACAGCTACTAAGTGCTGTCCACTAATATGCACAGACCCTGAACCACACTTCGACCATAAGACCACTCACTGGTCGTTATTTCAAAGCCACCAAGGGAAACCGTTGGCTGTACAGACATTTTCAAAGTTGCCAGTGTTACTTCAGTTGGCCTGCCTTTGTAACTCATTGCCTCTGCTTTGACAATGTGCAGTTCATCCTTTGCTCCAGCCCCTAGACTGACTGTTCATAAAGATAATCGGTGCTCATTTTCATCATTACCCACCTCAAAGGGATAATCTTTGTTGGCCTTTAGTTCACAACCAAAAAGGTAGTTCTGGGGTCTCAGAGGGCCATGTTCATGTCCATAGAATCTTCCATGGGGTGGGAGAATGCACTTAGGTGAGAGGAAGGCAGGCGGAGACAAACGGCTTCTGTGCTGCAGAGCAGACGCGCAGGACGGAATTGCACCAGGGACTGTTTTCTAATCTCTAATGGACTCCTGGTATGATCATAAGATGAGGATCTAGGTCACATGGCCCTATACTTCCCCTATATCTTCTTCTAATTTGACAGTAATACTATTTTCTAAAAATTCCTCAATTGCTGACACTTTTAACTTGAAATACTAAGTTTAAATCTCCATTTCTTGCTAAGCCTTTGCTTTTATGTTCTCAACATTCGTAATATTTGCATTCAGTTCTGCAGTTGTGGTAAAGGCTTCCCGCTTTCCCTGTGGCTGAGTTTAAGAAGGCATTTGTGTTGTTATGATCAGTTAATGATTGCCCACTACAAGGACAGGCATTATGCTAGGATTGCATGTCCCTTTCTAAGGGTCTGATATCAGCAGTGATGGGCACAATGTCATGGTCACACGCCTTTTATCTTCTTTCACTATCATTTGCTTAAAATCATGTCACATTTTACTTTTCCTTTATATTTGGATTACGATATTCTTGTAGAGCCTATGGCCTTCTTAACATGTCTCATCTTTTATATTTCTCCCTTATTTCTTTTCTTTCTGACAAAAGGAATGTCTTTATCACAATCTCAGTTTCGTAACCCTTTCAGACATAGCTGCTCTTGCAGAGTCTACGTGTGTTCCTCCCCAACATTAGACCTGTTGCTCTCTTTGGGATAGCTGTTCTTTGGAGTTTCCTGGATCCCATGCCTTTCTCTTTCTGTGTTGTTTTTCATTCATTTTTTATTGAGCACATCGCTCAGGAACTTCTGAAGTAAGTCAGAAGTATTGAGGCATTGTTTGTCTGAAAATGTCTTTATTTGGATCAATCACATTTGATTGATAGCTTGGCTGGTATACAATTCTGTCTTCTAACATCATTTTCTTTCCAGTTTCTCTGACATCCAGTGTTGCTTTTGAGAGGTCAGCACGTTTCTTACCTTTTGTATGTGTTACTCTGCCCCCACCCACCAGCATCATGGAGGCTTTTTATATTTCCTTATTCTTGATATCACTTCTCTCATTGTGGATCTTTCAGAAAAGTTATTGTGCTGAGCAAAGTTATTCTCTGATGACATAACTTTCATTTTGGAACATTTATTCCATTTTTATTATTTTTGTTACTCCTCATCCGAGGATATTTTTCCATCGATTTTTAAGGAGAGTGCAAGAGAGAGGGAAAGTTAGAGAGAAACACATTGATTAGATGCCTCCTGCATGCACCTTGACTAGGGCCTAGGTCAGGGAGGAGCCTGCAACCAAGTTACATGCCCTTGGCTGAAATTGAACCCAGGATACTGTGGTCTACTGGCTGACACTCTATCCACTGAGCCAAACCAGCCAGGGCTATTGCATTAATTAATTAATTAATTAATTAAGTTATTTATTGGAAGGGAGAGAGAGAGACAGAGAGAGAAACACTGATGTGAGAGAGACATATCTATTGGTTGCCTCCTGCATGCACCCCAACCAGGGCTGGGGATTGAGCCTGCAACTGAGGTACATGCCCTTGACCATTATTAAACCTGGGACCTTTCAGTCCTCAGGCCAATGCTCTATCTACTGAGCCAAACTGGCCAGAGCTATTCCATTATTTTAAATAAGTTTCTTCTCTCCATTTTCTTCACTTTTCTATAATACCTATTACTTGGATCATGGCCTCCTAGATTAATAAATACATTATTTCTACACCTCATCTTTTGTGTCACATTTTTTATTTACTTGTGCTTTAGTTTTATATTATAAAACACGTACTTATACTTTATCTTACAAACCTTCTTGCTTTTTTACTCTTCCTAAAGAATCATATAATATATATCTATAACAACTTAAGGCAAAACCCTGAGTTTATAGAAATATTAGTTATATTATATGTAACTAACATATATTCTACATATAACTCACACATAACACATATTTCCATATTTCTCTTTAGATACTTACGTTATTGTTAGGTTTCCTGCTTCTTTGTGTTTTGATACTTTCTATTCCTTCAATTATCTCTATTTTCTCAAGACAAGTTTTCTTTTAGTTTTATGTTAGTTTTTCATGCCATTGGTTTTCTTACAGGTATTCCTGTCAATTCTTCAAGCTTTCTGATGTGCCTCCAATGCAATCCCTCTCTGCTTGAGTTCACGAGTCAGCTTTAGTTCTGGGCAAGAAAGAACTCTGATTCTTATTCTCTCTCTTTATCTCATCTCATGAGGTGATTATGATGAAGACAAAGACCTGAATGGTTTGAAAGGAACAGCAAGGCTGCTCTCACAGTTGTTCTTAATGCCAGCATGTAAAACCTTACATGTTCCAACTTGATAGAAGAAAGCCTGGCATAGAATACTCAGAGATGTTTTAAAATATAGTTTTGTTATTTTCAGTTTTTATGAGGAACATTACCTCAGCAGAGAAAATGTTGCAGGTAAAGCTCACTGAGGATTGAAAAATAAGAGTATGTTCTCTTTAAATGGTGCCTCTAACACACTTGAGCACTCTCCAGTGTTTCCTGTGAGACACACTGGAGGTCCGTAGTGTTATGACGTCTGCACTCATACTTCTTTAATGTGGAGATAAAAAATTAAACGCTAGCCCAGGACCTTAATCAAATTAGATGTAGTGAAAATAAAAGTTGTCATGAGCCTTGTGTTCCCAATGAGAAAGCATGAGATAGTCCAGATTTATATGCACACACATATGATACAGAGAGCTTCATGTTCAGTGGAGATGTATCAACCGACAATGACACTCTGATTAGATCATTGCCAGATTCAAAAGGAAAATAACATTATATAAATTTGTTTTACTTCAAAACCAGCAGAAAGATGTTCTGAATCAGATTTCATTGGGGAATTGATTTGCCAGTGTTAACCCTTCAATTTGGTCTGAAGATACCTGCAAGTCTCTGGAACATTTACCCCAGTGCCTGCCTCTAAGTTTATTATAAGTTCAGATATTCTCACAGGTTGTTATTATGAGCAAACAGTGTCTGTGTATTTGGACCAACCTGAAAGGGAGGCACATGAGCTCTCTGAATATGCGCTCAGTAGTTTTTGAGGTCAGGGACACAAAGGGACTCCTGGCCCAGGGCCCGTAGGATTTCAGTAGATTTCCCTCTGTGCTGGAGAAAGAGACTAAAGCTCCCAGGCAGAATGTCATGGCCAAAGGACTTACCTTTATCTCAATTGACTACGGAGATCCCAATGACCAAGTTAAGTCACCTGCCCAAAGTCCCACAGCAGGGGAGCAGCTGTAGGGATTCAAAAGTTTACACCACACCCACCCGTAGAGACGGTGGGTGTGGCCACGGGTCTAGGCACTGGAGGGGGGGCTGGTACTAGTAGGGCAATGGGACCCGAAGAGGTTTGAGGGAGATCTAGAGGGCAATCGATTTTCATTTTGTGCATGTCTGGGCTCTAGCTCATTCGTCAGCGGCACAGGGTTGTACTTTCAGATGCTTTCTTCTTCTTTTTTTTGTTTTGTTAATCCTCACCCGAGGATATTTTTTCAATTGATTTTTTTTTTTTTTGAGGGTGGAAGGGAGGGGGAGAGAAACATCAATATGACAGGAACACATTGATTGGTTGCCTCCTGCACCCGCCCCAACCTGGGGCTAGGGAATGATCCTGCAGCCCAGGTTTGTGCCCTTGACTGGAATTGAACCTGTTACCCTTCAATTCACAGGCTGACATTCTAACCACTGAGCCAAACCAGCCAGGGCTCAGATGTTTTCTGGGTGAATGATTAGATGAGCTGTATCGATGTTTTCTGAACCATGTTGCCTCTCCAATCATTAACATGGCTCTTTATCTTCTCTCCTGTCACTCAGTCTTGTCCTCTTTGAACCAGTTGTGAAAGAGATAGTCCTAAGGAATACTACATCTGAACTTTAGGTCTCTCCCAGAACGTGTCAGAGTGGAACTCTTTGAAAGACACCACCTACTGGCCCTCTCTCCATCCAGCCCACCCTCACCAGCACCCCCCCCCCCCCCCCCCCCCCCCCCCCCCCCCCCCCCCCCCCCCCCGCCTCTGACAGGGTCCCTTCCCTGCTGAAATCCTTCAGAACTCTCTGCTGACTCTAGGGCTGGCTCTGGCTCTGAATGCCCCAGGATACCCTGTCTGCCCGCCCACAGCCAGTCAAATGAAAGTCCTCCAGGCTCCCTCCACAGTTTATCTGCTTTGGGGGTTTGCTTTTGCTGCCACCTGGGACACCCTGGCTTAGCCATTTCTGCATATCTGATTCTCCTCTTTGCAAGTCCAGGTCAAAAGTCAGCACCTCCACCAGCCTCTCTGGTCTGACCACCCTGGCTCTCCCTAACCACATGAAGGCTGTGGAGAGTCTTCACTCTCAGAGAGGCTTACATGGGCCCGCCTCATTTCATCCTTCCAACCTGCAAGGAGGAGCTGGTCTCCAGTGACAAAACTGAGGCTGAGGAAGGTCAGCTTGTGTAAGGATCTCAAGCTATGAGTGCTGGGAGCAGGATAGGAACCCCAGTGTGCCTGAGCTCAGAGCTGGCTGTCCATCATCCTGGGATGCTCCAAGGCCCTTAGTTAGTTACGTAAGTGGGTCTCCCCTGGGGTAAAAGGCTCTCATGTCCTGGGGAGCGGGAGAATGTCCAATTTGTGTTCCTGGGTTATTGCAGTATGGCTGCTAAATAAAAGTGTAAGAACAAGGTGGGGGCGTGGTTCTTCTTTATGGAGAGACTGCAGTGCTTGTGACTGGGGCTCCCCTGTGGCCTGCTGGGGTGGGACTTGTTCCTTCCTTCCTTCTCAGGTGCCAGAGTGCATCCTGTCCCTAGCACTCCGGCCTGTTCACTCCTCTCACCTCCAGCTTCCTGTCTCCCCAGCTGCTTCCGGGCAGAGGGTGGGCGCTCTGGGAGACCCTAGAGTCTTCCTTCCATTTCTCCACCTCCATCTGGTTTGAACTCCTTTCCACCTTTATGTGTCTTTCCTCTCCTGGGCTCTCCTGGGCTGGGATATTCATCTTCCCCTGTGGTGGCTCTGTGACTTTGCCCCGCGCTAATTGGAAAGAAAGCCCAGCCTTGGTGCCTTAGCTAAGTACAACCAGCTCCTCTGACTGCGGATTCTTAGATGCTTCCAGCACTCACAGTGGGCACTGTGTCCAGGCTCTGAATGATGAGCTGCCAGATAATTGATCCATCCCTTCATTAACGCATATTTATCAAGATCTTATTATCTGTGGGGTCCTGAGAAGGCTGCAGTGCACAGAGTAACTGATCCTGTCTGCATGGGCCCTTGCGGTCATGCATGATGCACCATAATTGGTTTATGGGTGTCATTTTGCATCTTCACCTAGATGGTTAATTCCTTGCTGGCAGGAACCTTAGTCTCTGGCCCTTTTGTGGCCTCTACACAGCTTTACACTGCGCTGAGCACAACATCGAAACAAGAGCAATGGATAATGTATAGTGAGTTATAAAGCATTTCTGGTTTAAGAAGCATTTTTCACATATACGACCACATTTTTAAATTGAATCATTAGTACCATAGTATAGGCAGAGCAAAACTGAAGAATATTGGTCCTGAGTTGTTTGATGATTTTACAGTTCCTAAAATCCATATCCAGTAAATATTGTTCAGCATTTATTAAATGAAGATAGGGGGAACTGCTTTTTCAATTTTTTTATTCAGAGGAAGGGATTTAGATATACCAAACCTTACTTAACACTAGAAATGTTAATTTTAATTGAACACACAAGTGTTTAAAAAGAATAATAGGGAAAGGCTAAGAATGAAAGTAACCCTGCCCCTGCTCTTCCTTACGTTCTACTGTCCAGAGGCAATCAATTTTCACTTTCTGTCTTGTTTCTTTTGCATGTGAGCAAATGTCAATAACGGTGAGCAGAGGGCAGAGGGCGCAGATTGTAAATGTGGCCACAGAGTCCTCCTATACTGTTGTGTTTACCCCTTTGCTACGTGACTTTGCGGCTCCTTCCACTGAGAGGCAGGGTGGCTTTTCCCGCCCCTCAAATCTGGGTCGGCCCTGAAACTTCCTTTGACCAGTAGCATGAGCAGAAGTAACACTTTGCAAATTCTGAGACAAGGCCCTTGGTAGGCCTTGCAGCTTCTGCCTTTGACTGTTTGGAGTGCTGTCCTGAGACGGTCACTTCAGGAAGCTGGTCCAGCCTGCTGAGGAGTGAGAGGCCACATGGAGACGAATTGAGGCAGCCCAGCTAACAGCCAAGGCTCCCTGGACCAGCCATCCACCTGTCCAGGAAAATGCAGCCACAGGTGAGCGCAAGCAAAACCAACAGAAGAACTGCCCAGCAACCCCACCCAATTATGAGAAAGAACTAACGTTGTTGTTTTAAGAAACTTAGTTTCTTTATCTAGTTTCGGCATTGTCTATGAATTTGCTATGACAAATGAGGAGTTGGTTCATTACTTCACCCCCTTCTGCCTCACTCTCTCATTTTGTAATCTTATCACCAGTCTTGGTTTCTCTTTTCATCACCTGCGCAGCCTCAAAATAGTTAAGCTTAAATTACTTGTTCAGCGTAAAAATATCTGTTGACTCCTTCACTTTTTAGGATGAAAACTTACTGCTCCCTCCCTTCCTGTCTGAATCATCCCCTTCCACCTCCCAGTTTCTTTAAGTTCTACCTTTTCTTTCCTTAAAAAAAAAAACACACCCAAACAACAACAAAAAACCTTTTAATTGAAGTACAATTACACCCTCCAAAGCACAGAAATCATAAGTATAAAGTTCGGTAAGTCTTCACCAAGTGAACGCACCTCTGTAACCAGCACCTACATCTAGAAATAGAACTAACTTTACCACTACCCACAAGTCCCGTCATGTTCCTTCACTTACTATTTTCTTTTTTTAATTTATTTATTTTTAATGTTTTTAAAATATATTTTATTGATTTTTTACAGAGAGGAAGGGAGAGGGATAGAGAGTTAGAAACACCGATGTGAGAGAAACATCGATCAGCTGCCTCCTGCACACTCCCTACTGGGTATGTGCCCGCAACCAAGGTACATGCCCTTGACCGGAACCGAACCCCGGGATCCTTGAGTCCACAGGCCGGCGGTCTATCCACTGAGCCAAACCGGCTAGGGCTCACTTACTATTTTCTATCAAATGTACCCATTATCCTGACTTCTAACACTAGAAACAAGTTCAGCCTGCTTTTGAATTTTATTAAATGTAACTATTCAGTAGGCCCTCTATTGAATCTGGATTGCTTTGTTCATCATTATGTTTGTGAGGTTTATCCCTATTGATGATGTACTAATATTTCATTCCTTATTTCTGTATAGTATTTATTGTATGAAAATATCACACTTTATTTATTCAGTCTAATGTTGATGGACACTTATGGTCTGGCCAATATTTGGGCATTACTGTAATTCTGCAATAAGCATTATTATGCATATTTTTGGATGGACTTAAGCATACATTTCTATTGTGTATATACTTAGATGTGGAATCACTAGTTCATAGAATGCATATGTGTTCTGCTCCACTAGATAGTGCCAAATAGTTTTTCCAAGTAGTTGTACCAATTTGCACTCCTGCCAGCAGTGTGGGAGAGCTACTCATTCCCCTCATCTTTGCCATCACTTTGTATCAATTGAATTTTTTTTGTTATAATCATTTTGGTGGATGTTTAGTGGTATAATGTTGTGTTTTTTTATTTGTATTTCCCTGATGGCTTGAGTCTTTTGATGCTATTACAATGGCACATTTAAAATATCTCATATTCTATTTACATATTCTGACTTATAAAAAGTGCTTTACATATGTTGACTTTAGATCCAAGGACTATAGTACATTTATTTAATATTTCTAAAATTACCTTTTGATGTATTACTATTTTTATGTACTCAACCATATCATCTGTGAATAGGATGGTGTGATTTCTTTCTTCCCAATCTTTATGATTTTTTTTCTTGCCTTATTGCTTTGGCTAGAAGCAGCACAATGAAAGAAGATAGAGGGCATCCTTATTTCATTTCCCGTCTCCAGGGGAATGCTTTTATGATTTCACCATGAAATAATGTGTTTGCTGTAAATTTTTGTATGGGTTCTCTTTATCAGATTAAGGAATTTTACTTCTATTCCTAATTTGCTATGAGTAATTACCATATGCTTTCTTTTACCTATTAAGACAACCTTACACTCTATCCCTCTTTTGTGTTGTTAATGTAGTGAATTACATGAACTGATTCACAAGTATTACACCACCCTTGAATTGCTAGAAAAATCCCTACTTGTGTGTGAGATGTATGATCCTTTTATATAACATAGGATTTGATTTGTCAGTATTTTGTTTGAAGTTTATGTCTCCATGGTCATGTTCATTCTTCCCACTTTAAGGGTCCTGGCCTCCTAGATGAACCTCAGACTTAGCCCATACTTTGCCAAGGTTTCATCTCTAGATTGCATAACTGTTATCAACACTTGCCTCTGGAGAATCTCACTCTTTGCATTGTTACAATCTCTTCTATTTGTTTGTAATGGGAAAATTCACATATTTACAATAAATAAGCAAAGGAATAAAATTGCCCAAACTAGAAATTGTATTAACCTATCCACAATTTGCCTATGCTTTGTGATTGTGCCAGACATTAGATTTTAAAAGAAAAGTCACTCTGTTGAACACAGTGTCTCATGAAAAGCTACATACCACACCACACCACACACACACACACACACACACACACACACACACACACACACACACATGAACACACACCCTTCAACTTTTCTCTTTCCTCAATACATCCATATAACCTACTAGCATGTATTGTACTATTCTCCAAAGCTTGTATGTTCTTCTTAATATAAATATTAAAGACAGCATTCCAATCACAAGTAAACACTGGTTATATGAATCCAAGTAGTAAACAAAACAAGTACTGAGAAGCTTAGAATTATAAATTTAAATAAACGAGTGAACATGTGCTATCACATTCCATCAGAGACAACACTTTGAAAAACCCCAAAGAAAGGAGAGATGGGTACTCATCTGTGCTGACCGGGACTGGGAAGCCTGGCTAAGAGGAGGAGGTGAGGGACAAAAAAAAGGATGAGGAAGAATCAAAGAAAAACGGTGAGTCACACCCAAAGGAGGAAGCAGTCACCGGTATAATGTTACTTCATCCTTCATGCAGTTTATGTGTTTCTCACACCATCAAGCTATGACATTTTGAGTTATAAAAAGAACAGGAGCCCTAGCCAGTTTGGCTCAGTGAATAGGCCTGAAGAAAAAGGAGAAGGAGGAGGAGAAGAAGAAGGAGAAGGAGAAGGAGAAGGAGAAGGAGGAGGAGGAGGAGGAGGAGGAGGAGGAGGAGGAGGAGAAGAAGAAGAAGAAGAAGAAGAAGAAGAAGAAGAAGAAGAAGAAGAAGAACTCATTGGTTTGGCTCAGTGGATAGAGCATCGGCCTGTGGACTCAAGGGTCTCAGGTTCAATTCTGGTCAAGGGCATGTACCTTGGTTGTGAGCACATACCCAGTAGGGAGTGTGCAAGAGGCAGCTGATCGATGTTTCTCTCTCATTGGTGTTTCTAACTCTCTATTCCTCTCCCTTCCTCTCTGTAAAAAATCTATAAAAGTATATAGAAGAGGAAGAGGAAGAGGAAGAGGAGGAGGAGGAGGAGGAGGAAGAAGAAGAAGAAGAAGAAGAAGAAGAAGAAGAAGAAGAAGAAGAAGAAGAAGAAGAAGAAGAAGAATATGACATACAGGAAAGCTAGGATTTGGAAAAACTCAAAATCTGTAAGGTCTCATAAAAAGTTGACCAAAATCCTATACAATAAAAGCCTAATATGCAAATTGATCAAACTGCAGAATGATGGGTTAGAGCTAAGGACTGCAGTGCTCAGAGCATCAGAATGGCACCCTGAGTATGGCCCCACCTGAAGCTGCCTTTACAGCTTCCTTATGGAAAGAGAAACCTGGGAAACAACAAAGGTAGGGTTTCTGTTTTAGGTCACAGCAAAAAAAAAAGATAAACGGACAATGAGTCTTTTCCACAAAGAAACACAGACACCATGACTGGTGGGTGTCCCAGCCTTTATCCTGAGCATATTATCTTTCTTTTCACCTTTTCTCCAGGACCTGGAGCTATAGCACAGCACTACAGCAAGCAGACTGGTGTTTGTCTATGATCACTATTGTATTTGTTTATTAGAAAACTAAAATGGCAGTAGCATTTATGTACATGTTTATTTACTTTTATTATTATACTAGTGCGTGAAATTCATGCATGGGTAGGGTCGCTAGTTCTGGCCAATCAGGGCCAATCTGTGGGATGACTGGCGGGGCAAGTGGGGGGCCCCTGCTGGCACCTGCCTTGACTGGCTTGGTGCCTGCGGGCTGGGTGCAGCTCCTGCATTGAATGTCTGCCCCCTGGTGGTCAGTGCACGTCATAGCGACTGGTCGTTCTGCTGTTTGGTTGATTTGCATATTAGGCTTTTATTATATAGGATTTCAGTCAATTTTTTATGAGACCTTACAAATTTAGAGTTTTTCCAAATTCTAGCTTTTCTGTATTATTTCTTCTTCTTCTTCTTCTTCTTCTTCTTCTTCTTCTTCTTCTTCTTCTTCTTCTTCTTCTTCAAAATATATTTTACTAGGGGCCCGGTGCACGAAATTCGTGCACGGGGTGAGGGGAGAGATGGTCCCTCAGCCCAACCTGCACCCTCTCCAATATGAAGTTTTTGGGGACTCTCACAATCCAGGACCTCTGGTTCTTAACTGCCCCAACTTCTGCCTGCAAACTGCCCCAGAGCCCAGTCATCGGGCCTTTGCAGGCCGCCACCTCCCGCCCCAGCTTCCGCTTACAAACCGCCCCGGTGCCTGGCCATTGGGGTTTTGCAGGCCTCCGCCTCCCGCCCCAGCTTCCGCCTACAAACCACCCCGGGGCCTGGCCATCGGGGCTATGTAGGCCTCCGCCTCCCACCCCAGCTTCCACTTACAAACCGCCCCGGTGCCCCACCATTGGGGCTATGCAGGCCGCCGCCTCCAATCCCCAGCTTCCGCCTACAAACCATCCCGGGGCCTGGCTATCGGGGCTTTGCAGGCCGCCGCCTCCTGCCCCAGCTTCCGCCTACAAACCTCCCTGGTGCCCAGCCATTGCGCTTTGCATGCTGCCACCTCCGGACAGGCTTCTTCCCCATAGGCTCACTCTTGGGGAGGGGTGGGGGGAAGACAGGAAGAGCTTACTGGCTTGCTTGCTCCTGGATCCTGATGCAGACAGAGGTCTTTCCTCTGCCCTGCTGGACCCTGGGGTTGGGGCCTCCGCCATCTTGCCTGAGCTAATTTGCATACAGTTGCTCTGATTGGCTGGTGGGCGTGGCTTACCCCATCACGGAGAAACGGTTAATTTTAATATTTCGCTTTTATTAGTTAAGATTGATTTTTTACAGAGGATGGGAGAGGAATAGAGAGTTAGAAACATCAATGAGAGAGAAGCATTGATCAGCTGCCTCCTACACACTCCCCACTGGGGATGTGCCTGCAACCAAGGTACATGCCCTTGACCGGAATCAAATCTGGGACTCTTGAGTCCACAGGCCAATGCTCTATCCACTGAGCCAAACTGGTTAAGGCCTTCTTCTACTTAAAAAAAAATATTTTTATTGATTTTAAAGAGGAAGGGAGAAGGAGAGAGAGAGATAGAAACATCAATGGTGAGAGAGAATCATTGGTCAGCTGCCTCCTTCACACCCCACACTGGGGACTGAGCCAGCAACTGGGTATGTACCCTTGATGGAAATCAAACCTGGGACCTTTCAGTCCACAGGCCTATCCACTGAGCCAAACCGGCTAGGGCTCCTGTTCTTTTTATAACTCAAAATGCCATAGCTTGACGGTGTGAGAAACACATAAACTGCATGAAGGATGAAGTTACATTATATCAGTGACTGCTTCCTCCTTTGGGTGTGATTCACCCTTTTTATTTGATTCTTCCTCATCCTTTTTTTCTCCCTTACCTCCGTCTCTGTTTTTCTTTTCTGACTTTTGGCTTTTGGAGGTTTCCCTTTATTGTGATATCAGTAATGTTTAAAGTCATGTTTGTTGTAAAGTATGCCAGACTTCATTTTTAGCAGCAGAACCCTTCAGAATAGTCAACCTAGTACAATCCCAGAAGCAAAACTTCTGGTCCACTTTTCATCTTGCATACATGCATGGAAATCTCTCATGCACCCCTGGTCTCTTCTGATTATTTTAATTATTGTTGATGTTGTCTTTTTTTATTCCTGAAGGTTCATCCTAATGTGGTCTCTGGAGAAAAAGGAGGTAAATGTGTGTGTGTTCATGTATTATGTGGAACCACAAACCAGACCAGTTTTTATAATTGAGTTTAAGTGTGCTCTGCTTTGCTGTTCAATGGTTTTGATTGCATACCAAAAGGACAGATTAAAAATAAATAGAAATGTCAACCAAAGGTCTAAGAAAACAAAATTTCCATTTAGTTAATGAACTTCAAAATGATGAAGAAAAGAATTGAACACTTTCAGAAAGTAATTTCCAAAGATTTGCAAAGCTTTTTTTTCAAAAATAAGTCTAACTTATTGCATGCAGGGGGTCATTGTCTACATATTTATTGATTGAAGATAGTTTACTTGTTTAAATAAGTAATGTTATAAGGCAACACTTTACCTTGGAATAATCTTTGGATTTTTTTATAAAGATAAGTTTAAAGGTTCCTGTTTTCTGATTTAATGTCTAACAAGTTCCTGTTTTGAGCAATATAGTTTTCAGCTGATAATAATACCTATACATTCATTTGAAAGGAACATTTAGAAATACACTTTCAAAATTATCTGCAGAAATAGGATTCTCCACCAACAGTGTTTTTATAACTCAAAACTATAGAAAAATAATGGTTTGGGGAATTTCTAGGATTAAAAAAACTGCTTTCTTTCTGCACACGGTATCTAGACCCATTCATTACAGTGGTTCAAATTACTCTCAGAGCAATAATACTCTTAAATCTGTGCAGAGATGTGACAAACTAGTGGCATGCTCTTACTTTCAGAATATAAAGGCTCTGTTCATCATGTTCTTCAAATTGAAACCTGATAGCAGACAAGAAGACCCAAGGCTGATGCTAGCTCACAAGGATCTCCACACACACACCTCTTTCTCTCTCACACACACCCCTTTGAATTTGGACTGAAGTGTCACAAGGATAAAATAATGATTGGAGTCATTTCATCAGTAAGTGGTCTGCCAAAGCCTTTGAGCTGTTCCTGTCCCTACATCTTTGAAGATATTTATTTCTGCCTCTTTCTCACTTGTTTTTTTCCGTCATGTGAGCTTCCTTCCCATTCTCTTTCTGCCCCAACCTACTTTCAGTTGTTTTTTAAAAAACCACCCTAAGTGCCCATCAGCAGATGAATGGATTAGAAAACCGTGGTACATCTACACAATGGAATACTATGCTGCTGTAAAAAAGAAGGAATTCTTACCATTTGCAGCAGCATGGATGGAACTGGAGAGCATTATGCTAAGGGAAATAAGCCAGTCGATGAAAGAAAAATGCCACATGTCCTCACTCATCTATGGATAATAAAGACCATTATAAATTGATAAACATAAACAGATACAGAGGCAGAGCAGCATTGAACAGACTGTCAAACTACAGCTGGAAGGCTGGGGAGAGTTGGGGGGGTGGTTAAGAGACCGACTGAAGGACTTGCATGCATGCATATGAGCATAATCAATGGACACAAGACTCTGGGGGGTAGGGGAGGAGGGGGGAAGGTCAAGGGGGAAGATGGAGACTTATTTAACACTCTTTGTAATACTTTAAGCAATAAAACAAAATTAAAAACAAACAACAAAAATACAAAGACAAAATAAACACCCTAACGTGACTCCCCACATGAGACAATATGAACAAGCAGCATTACAGTGAGTGACGCTGCGTAGGCCAGACCTGCTCGGCTCCACCAGCTGCACACGGGGTACCTAACAGACAAGAAGACGATCTTCCTCCCCACTAGTGCACAGGAACGGGAAAGAAATGCTCTGACACAGCAGAAGTGCGTACTACTTTGATTTTTTCCAAACTTGGAAGAGTAATCAGATTCCGCTTGAATGGCTTTTCAGAAACAGAGGGAACATCTCAATGCAGCTATTAATTTCCTTTGACCAGACTCAACAGAACGGAGAGGCTGCACTTGGCAAAATTGCTTCTCCTTTTCCATATTTCCTGTCACTTCTTTAAATTTTAAAATAATTTTAATTATAGGACATTTCAACAGAAAGGAAAGTATAGAGTAAAACCCATGTACCAATGAACAACATAGGACTGGGTTCAGGAGCTTATAACAGAAAAATGAAAAAAATAGTGGCTTTAGAAAGTTAATTTTTCTGCCAGAAGGAGAAGTTTGGAGGTAGCAGTTCAGAGCTGATATGGCATCTCCGACATGCCCACAGGACCAAGCTTCTCTCCACCCTGCTCGCCCTCTCAGCTGGCTCCCATCCTCATGGTCTGAATGGTGGCTACTACTGTCGCCTGTTCTAGTCCACCAGAAAAAAGACATAAAGAGCTCCTCTCCATACATGGAACTTTGTTGTTTTTGTTTTATTGCATCAGGAAGCTTCTCTCTGGGAATTTTGCTTACCTCTCTTTGGCCAAAACTATGTCATATGGCCATTTCAGGTTATGAGGGACTCTGGAAAGGTGATATTATCAATCTCATCAAAGTTGGGGTTCTATTAATAGTATATTATAAATAGGTAATATGCAAATTGACCACCCCCATGTGGTCACAAGATGGCCACTTCAAGATGGCCAGTAGGGGAGGGCAGTTAGGGGTGACCAGGGCAGCACGGGAGGGCAGTTGGGGGTGATGGGCCAGTAAGGGAGCAGTTAGGGGATCAGGCTGACAGGGGAGGGGTTAGGAGGTGATCAGACTGGCAGGCAGAAACAGTTAGGGGCAATCAGGCAGGCAGGCGAGTGGTTAGGAACCTGCAGCCCCGGATTGTGAGAGAAATGTCCAACTGCCAGTTTAGGCCCGATTCTACAGGGATCAGGCCTAAACCAGCAGTCAGACATCCCCCGAGGGGTCCCAGATTGGATAGGGTATAGGCTGAGCTGAGGGACATCCCCCCAATGCACACATTTCATGCACTGGGCCTTTAGTAAATAAATAAGAGAGAGAGAGAGAGAGAGAGAGAGAGAGAGAGAGAGAGAGAGAGAGAGATTGGATATTGGGTAAGCACTCCACCAATGTCTGCTGCCACATATTCCAGGATTCAATAGATGTTACTATTTTGCAAATTTGCTTCAAATCTTTTGTTGCTGTTGTTGTTGTTTTAAAGATATAAAATATTACAAATAAAGCTACAGGCCCACCTCCATCTCTTTTTTCCTGCCTTCCACCCCAGAGGTAACCTTTATCCTTAAGTTTATTTATCTCTATCTTTTATCACAGATAAATTTTTACAATTTTACTGCATATAGAGTTTTGGTTTCTGATAACATTGGACTAAGCAATTGAAACCCTTCCTTGTGAAAAATATATCTAAATGCTATATAAATTTCTAAACTATGTTTTAAAATATAGTAAAGGTGTTACAGAAATGACAAGATCCTAAAGAACTATCAGGAAAAGGAGGACCAGGGAGGTAAGTTGAACACCAGCTGTGCCCTGGGGTGGGGTTAACATTACTCCAAGGATGTGGTCTTTTGGGACCAACTGGCTATGGAAGAAGGTTTCCTATTAGAGTCCCAGTCTCAGGATGAGCCCTGTGCCACTGCTTTCTTTCTCACTCAATAAAGCTACCAACACTGAAGTCCATGTTTGCCTGGACTAGCAAAAGCTCTCAGGGCAAAGGACCTTTCAAGGATCAGGGGTCCTATTTGCCCAGATGGACTATCTGTGAAGGCAAGAACACAGTGACACTGGAAACTATTAATATTCAGAATTTATCAGGCATGGTTTTCCTAGCCTTATGATTTCCTTTCTTCTATGTTTTTGAATTTACTGGTTTTTTTGGATCTCATTTCTTAGCGCTTTTATTTTTCCTTATCAATATAGTTGTTTAACAAATTTCTTCTCTACAAGTACTACTTTATCTATATCCCCAAATTTTCATATTTTCATACATAGTGTTTTATCATGATTTATTTCTAAAATATCTCCTCCTTCTTTTACCTACAAAGTATGTATAAATTTACATATGTATTTTATAAACATATATATGAAATGTCTGATACATTCATAAAAGTGCATAATCCTAAAAGGATAGCTATATAAATGTTCACAGAATGAACATATCCATGGAAACACCACCCAAATCAGGAAATAAATAGAAATCATATAATCTTTGTCTTTTTATTGAATTGACTATTCCCCTTACATGTAAAGTATTCCTTCTGTTACCAATTTTTAAGCATATGTATAATATTTTTAAAAAATTGTTCCATTATCAGAAATTATTATAGTTCTTAAAAAACACCATGGAAAGTTTCAACAGTAGACTGCAGAAGCAGAGAACTGAATTAGAGAATTAGAAGACAGGGAAGCAAAACACACCCAAACTGAAGTGCAATTGGAGAAAAAAAAATTAAAAGATAGGAGGAGAGCCTAAGGGAGCTATGGGACAACATTAAATGAAGCAACATAGAAATAATAGGGGTGCCAGAACAACAAGAAGAGGAACAAGGGTTAGAAAACCTATTTGAAGAAATATTGTCTGAAAACTTCCCAGATGTGGGGAAGAAAAAAGTCACACAAGCACAGAGAGTCCCAAACAAGATGAACCTGAAAAGACCCACACCAAGACACATCATAATTACAATAGAAAATGTTTAGAACAAAGAGAGAATCTTAAAGGCTGCAAGAGAGAGACAGAAAGTTATGTACAAAGGATCTCCCATTAGATTATCAAATGATTTCTCAACAAAAACACATCAGGCCAGAAAAGAATGGATGGAAATTTACAAAATGATGCAAAGTAAGGGACTGAATCCAAGATTACTCTATCTAGCGAGGCTATCATTCAAAATTGAAGGGGAAATAAGGAGCATCACAGACAAAAAAAAGCTAAGGGAGTTTATCATTACCAAACCAGCAATGCAAGAAATGCTAAAGGGACTGGTGTAAAAAGAAGAAATAAAAAGGTAAGAGAGAACACAGGCACAAAAAATAAAAATGGCTACAAATAAGTACTTTTCAATAATAACATTATACGTAAATGGGCTAAATTCTCCAATCAAAAAACATCGAGTGGCTGAATGGATAAAAACATGGTCCATATATATGCTGTCTACAAGAAACCTACCTCAGAACAAGGGACTCACACAGACTGAAAGTGAAGGGATGGAAAAATATCTTGCAGGCAACTGGAAATGAAAAAAAAAAAAAAAAGCTGGGGTAGCAATAATTATATCTGACAAAATAGACCTCAAAGTGAAGGCCATAATAAAAGATAAGGAAGGTCACTTCATAATACTAAAGGAATCGATACAACAAGAGGATATAACCCTGATAAACATATATTCAACCAATACAGGAGAACCCAAAAACATAAAAAACTCCTGGAAGATATCAAAGGAGAGATGGACAACAATACAATCATAGTAGGGGACCTTAATATACCACTGACATCACTGGATAAATCCTCTGGACAAAAAATCAGCAAAGAAACATCAATCCTAAATGACTTGCTAGATCAGATGGACTTAATTGACATCTTCAGAACATTTCATGCCAAAGCCACAGAATATATGTGCTTCTCAAGTGCACATGAGACATTTTCAAAAATAGACCACATACTGGGTCACAAGCAAAGTCTCCCCAAATTCAAGAAGATTGAAATCATACCAAGCATCTTCTCAGACCATAATGGCATAATATTAGAAATAAATTACAATAAAAACAATACAAAAAATTCAAACACTTGGAAGCTAAATAGCATACTATTAAATAATGATTGGGTCACCAAAGAGCTCAAAGAAGAAATTAAAAACATCCAGGAAACTAATGACAATAAAAACATAACAATCCAAAATCAATGGGACACAATGAAAGCAGTCCTGAGAAGGAAGTTTATAGCTCTACAGGCCTACCTCAAAAAACAAAAAAACAAACAAACAAAAAAAACCAAGGAAAAATGGTAGTAAATCATCTAACTCTACAACTCAAAGAATTAGAAAGAGAGCAACAAGAAAAGCCCAGAGTGAGCAGAAGGAAGGAGATAATAAAGATCAGAGCAGAGGTAAATAACATAGAGAACAAAACAAAAACAAAAAACAATACAAAAGATCAATGAAACCAAGAGCTGGTTCTTTGAAAAGATAAACAAGATGGGTGACTCTCTAGCCAAGCTCACCAAGAAGCAAAGAGAAAGGATCCAAATAAACAAAATCAGAAATGAAAGAGGAGAAATAACATCAGACCCCACAGAAATACAAAGGATTGTTAAAAAATACTATGAACAACTCTATTCCAACAAACTAGACAACCTGGAGGAAATGGACATCTTCCTAGAAAAATACAACCTTCCAAAACTCAATCAGGAAGATTCTAAAAATCTTAATAGGCCAATAACTATGGAATAAATTGAAGCAGTCATCAAAAAGCTTCCAGCAAACAAAAGACCAGGGCCAGACGTTTCACAAGGAAGTTTAACCAAACATTCAAGGAAGAACTAAAACCTAACCTTTTCAGATTATTCCAAAAACTTCAAGAGGAAGGCACACTTCCAAGCTCATTTCATGAAGCCAGCATCACACTAATACCAAAACCAGATAAAGACAACACAATGAAAGATAATTACAGGCCAATATCCCTTACGAATATAGATGCCAAAATCCTCAACAAAATTCTAGCAAATTGGATCCAGCAATACATCAGAAAGATCATACATCATGATCAAGTAGGATTTATCCCAGGGATGCAAGGACGGTGCAATATCCAAAAATCAATAAATGTGATACATCACATAAACAAATTGAAAGACAAAAATCACAGTCATATCAATTGATGCAGAAAAAGCATTTGACAAAATCCAATGCTCTTTCTTGATAAAAAGTCTCAGCAAGGTGGGAATAGAAGGATCATTCTTCAACACAATAAAAGCCATATATGACAAACCCACAGCCAACATCATACTCAATGGGCAAAAACTAAAACCATTTCCCCTAAGAACAGGAACAAGACAGAGATGCTCACTCTCACCACTCCTGTTTGACACAGTGCTGGAAGTACTAGCCATTCCAATCAGACAAGAAGAAGAAATAAAAGGCACCCAAATTGGAAAAGAAGAAGTAAAACTATCCTTATTGGATTTGCATGATACTATACATAGAAAACCTTAAAGACTCCATCAAAAATTATTAGACTTAATAAATGAATTCAGCAAGGTAGCAGGATACAAAATTATCACCAAGAAATCTATGGCATTTCTATACACCAATAATGAACTTACAGAAAGAGAGACTAAAAAAGCAATCCCATTTACCATCACACCAAAAAAATTAAGATACCTAGGGATAAACTTAACTAAGGAGGTAAAAGACCTATATGTGGAAAACTACAGGACACTGAAAAAAGAGATAGAGGGAGACATAAACAGATGGAAGAACATACTGTGTTTATGAATTGGTAGAATCAACATCATCAAAATGTCCATACTACCCAAATCAATCTATAGATTCAATGCAATCCCCATTAAAATACCAATAGCATATTTCACAGACCTAGAACAAACTTTCCAAAAATTCATCTGGAATAAAAAAAGACCCTGAATAGCTGCAGCAATCCTGAGAAAGAAGAACAAAGTAGGTGGGATCTCAATACCAGATATCAAGCTATATTACAAAGCCACTGTTCTCAAAACTGCCTGGTACTGGCAGAAGAACAGACATATAGATCAATGAGTTAGAATAGAGAACCCAGACATTGACCCAAACCACTATGCTCAATTAATATTCAACAAAGGAGGCATGAACATACAATGGAGTCAAGACAGCCTCATCAGTAAATGGTGTTGGGAAAATTGGACAGATACATGCCAAAAAATGAAACTAGACCACCAACTTACACTATACACAAAAATAAACTCAAGATGGATAAAATACTTAAACATAAGATGAGAAACCATAAAAATACTAGAGGAATCCACAGCAGCAAAATATCAGACATATACCGAAGCAATTTCTTCACTGATGCTGCTCCTAGGGCAATGGAAACTAAAGAGAAAATAAACAAATGGGACTACCTCAAAATAAAAAGCTTCTGCACAGCAAAAGAAACCATCAACAAAACAACAAGAAAACCCACTGCATGGGAGAACATATTTGTCAATGTTATCTCCCATAAGGGTTTAATCTACAACATTTACAGGGAACTCATACAACTAAACAAAAGGAAGATAAACAACCCAATCAAAAAATGGACACCGACCTAAATAGAAACTTTTCAAAAGAAGACAGAAGGAAAGCCAAGAGACATATGAAAACATGCTCAAAGTCACTAATTATCCAAGAGATGCAAATCAAAATGACGATGAGGTACCATCTCACACCTGTCAGAATGGTGATCATCAACAAATCAACAAATGACAAATGCTGGCGAGAATGCAGAGAAAAAAGGAATACCTGTGCACTGCTGGTGGGAATGCAGACTGGTGCAACCACTGTGGAGAACAGTATGGAGTTTCCTCAAAAAACTAAAAATGGAACTCCCATTTGACCCAGTGATCCCACTTCCAGGAATATATCCCAAGAAACTAGAAACACCAATTAGAAAGGATATATGCATCCCTATGTTCACAGCAGCACAATTTAAAATAGCCAAGATTTGGGAGCTCCAGTTGTGCAATTGGTTAGCGCACGGTACTTATAAAATAGCTAAGATTTGGAAACAGCCTAAGTGCCCATCAGTAGATGAGTGGATTAAAAAACTGTGGTACATCTACACAATGGAATACTATGCTGCAGTAAAAAAGAAGGGATTCCCACCATTTGCAGCAGCATGGATGTAGCTGGAGAGCATTATGCTAAGTGAAATAAGCCAGTCAATGAAAGAAAAATACCACATGTCCTCACTTATTTATGGATAATAAAGACCATTATAAATTGATGAGCATAAATAGATACAGAGGCAGAACAGCATTGAATTGACTGTCAACCTATAGCTGGAAGGGTCAGGAGGGTTGGGGGGGAGTTAATCGATCAACTGAAGGACTTATATGCATGCATATGAGCATAATCAATGGACACAAGACACTGGGGAGGTAGGGGAGGACGGGGGAAGGTCAAGGGGAAAAAATGGAAACTTATTTAACCTTCTTTGTAATACTTAAAGTAATAAAACAAAATAAAAAATAAAACTATTTAATAAATAAAGTCTTAATTTTTAAAAAGTTAAAATAAAAAAAAAAAAAGAAGGAGTTCTGACCATTTACAACAGCATGGATGGACCTGGAGAGCATTATGCTAAGTGAAATAAGCCAGTCAGAGAAGGATAAATACCACATGATCTCACTCATTTGTGGAATATAATGAACAACATAAACTGATGAACAAAGACAGATCCAGAGATGGAGAGGCATCGATTGGACTGTTGGGCCTCGGATGGAAGGTAAGGGAGGGTGGGGGTAAGGGGGAAAGATCAATCAAAGGACTTATTTATATGCAAGCATATAGGCCTAACCAATGGACACGAACAACAGGGGGGTAAGGGCATGAGTGGGAGGCATAGGGGGTAACGAGGGGATAAGTTATATGTAATAACTTAATAAAAAAAATTTTAAAAGTATAACAGAAAAGCATTAGACATTTAACCTCTGAAAAACTGATTTAGGCATGGAAAAGAATGGAGGAGTGAATTTTGCTTTACATTTTACAACCATTCTATATTTTATTGTTCTACCTATGTGTATTTATTGTGTTGTTTATGGACAAAAAGAGATAAATAGATAATAGGAAAGAAGGGAAAGTGGGAAACCTACATACCTAGAGGTTCTGACTGCATAGGGAGATTTTAGATGACTTCTTCAGTACAATAGTCTGTATAGCTGACAATATTTTTTCCTATAAAAGGAAAATAAAACTATTTTCTTTTTTTTAAAAAAATAAATTATTGCAGCTCTAAGCCCCATACTTACCATGTTTGACAACAAACACTTTTTCATGAAGGATTACTTTTTGTGAGTTTAAACATTTTGGGTTGTGAATTCATATTCAGCATGCTTTTTTCTGTGAGAATGCCATGCAAACTAGGTTGAGGAAATATTCCTTCACGATGTTTCTGTGTTTACTCCTGCTAGATAATGTAAATTCGAACCCTTAATAAGGCATAGGCCAGGGATTTTGACTTATCCGTTATATTAGACTGGGTCCAATCAGGAGACAGACACCGCACAGTAATTTAATTTGGCTAGCTTAAGGAATGAACCATTAAGCAATGGTAAGAGAGTAACTAAAAGATATAAAGAGAATGCTAAAGGGAAGACTAACTTGGAATGGAGGCCTTCTCCAAGGCTGGAGTTCCGACGTCATTGGTGAAGATGTGGTTAAGCTCAGGAGAAAGCTCCCCTCGCTTCCTGGGCTGCCCAGACTTGAGCGCATCCATAGTTGTGGGACAGGCAGAGAATGACTCTCTGGGGTGCAGTCATGCCAAAGCTGTTATGTGGGTACACACAGGGACCTGGGACACCATTGTGGGCATGGAGTCTGGATCATATGGTATCTGTGTCAGGAGGGTCATGGAAAGGTGATCACAGGCCTGGGCTGGGGCCAGGGCTGGGGACTTGAGGTCACGGAGGGACAGTGAAGACTGGATGTCCCTATACACCTTCACTGCTGACCAGACATGCAAGCAGCAAGAAAAAGCCAAACCCAGCACAGAGGAACCAGGAGGAGAGCCCCTTCCCAAGGCAGTGTCCCTCCTGTGCCCTCTGCTGACCAAGCATTGTATCACGCTTACTGTGAAGGAGAAATGCCTAAGTGTGCAATGCATTATCACAAACCAGGAACTGAAAAGCAATACATGGGTAAGTGCCCCATCGAGACGGACCTTATTCCTTACCCAGAATGTGGGTGAAGACACACGCTCTGGGTCTGTGTGCTGTGGCATGTCATTGTTAGTCTACCTTTCTCTGAAGGTGTGCCCTTTGAGAACCCTGGCTTTCTACAGGGGTTCCTGCCCACCCCCTCCCCCAGGTGCACTCAGGACTGCTTTCCTGTTTCCACGTGGCGTTACACCCAAACGCCTTGGAAACTGATACCAATGTTATCTCATCCAGTTGAGTAACTGCTCAGTCAGCGTATCACCTACTACTTTTCGCTTATGTTCTCTCTTTGTTATAACCACTTGGAATTTCCCTGTCTGGCTGTGAACTCAGCTGTGCACGAAAACAGAGGCGTACGTGACACCCAACATTCTAGGGGGTCTTAGAGGGAAGGGTTCAGCCTGAATTACTCTGGCAGCTTAACCATGCCTGTTCTCATTCTCTCTCCAGGTTTCTTTTACTCCTTTCCGGATCTGGTGACTTCCTGGGAACCATGCTAGAAGGTTTTAAAAATACAAGAAATAACCCTCACTACCAATTGCAAGGTTCTGTCTTAGTGCATCAGCAGACTCTGGTTGTTCCTTTCAGATGATTAATGAACTAGACCCCCTCAGGCTTGGTGGAGGAGCTTGGGGGGGGGCAGGTTGGCCCATGTGATTTTCACTAGTGCGTTTTGAAAACATGCCAGAGATGGATTCGTGTTAGCAAGGAGGGATTTTAATTTCCACTGAGGTCTCTGCCTATTTGGGTGGGTGTGTAATCAATTTCCATTTCATTAGTTATGTAAGATGTCGCTTATCTCATTCTTAATAACTGGAACCACTTTCTGATTTAATTTCTGCAGTGTATTAGCACAACGTACAGGCTGTGTTATAAATTGGCCTTCTCCTCAATCTAATTTTGGAGGCTGGTGTATTACTTTGCTGGAGAAACTAGTGACTCTGTACATTTAAGGAGATCCTCCTCTAAGATCCTGACACATTTGCACACATCTACACTCCATCGCCCATCAGTTGCACTTTTATGTGAAAATTGCAAGTTTTGTTTTTTTTGTCTGACATTTCCTCCGTATTAGATCTTTGAAGATGAGGTTCTGTTTTCTGTCCTGGGGCCTAGCACACATTGGTGATAATTAAATATTTGTTGAACAAACACTTTTTTTTCCCCTGGGATCAAACAGTGAGGAGTAATTCAGCATAACGTGTTTGGAAACCATTATTTGCAAGTTGTTTAGCAGGAGCAAAAGGCACGTGAGGGGATTGTAGCTGTGTACCAAGTGGCATAAGACCTTGTAATGTCTTGTAAACCATGCAAGAATCTGGGAATCTTCCTTAAAGGCACAGGGAAACATTTAGTAGTTTCTGCTTGAAGGGAGACATAACCAGACATGCACTTTGAAAGTATCTCTCTGTTGGTTTTATACGGACCATATCATTATATGGATGGCTCTCATTACATATTGGTGGAATGAGAATGGATGAAGGGCTGAATTAGAGAGGTGCCCCATGGCTTTCTGCAAGCAAGCATTCTTTTCTTTTCTTTTCTTTTCTTTTCTTTTCTTTTCTTTTCTTTTCTTTTCTTTTCTTTTCTTTTCTTTTCTTTTCTTTTTTCTTTTTTTCTGTCTGAGACAGAATGCTTGCCTGGAAGGTGTGATGGGTAGAATTATGTCTCCCCTCTCTCCCCCCAAATTCATATATTAAAGACCTAATGTTCAGAAACTCACAATGTGACTATATTTGGAGATAGGGCCTTTAAAGATGCATCCCTATGTTCATAGCAGCACAGTTCACCATAGCTAAGATTTGAAAACAGCCCAAATGCCCGTCAGCAGATGAGTGGATTAAAAACCCATGGTACATCTACACAATGGAATACTATGCTGCTGTTAAAAAGAAAGAACTCTTACCATTTGCAACAGCATGGATGGAACTGGAGAGCATTGTGCTAAGTGAAATAAGCCAGTCAGGGAAAGAAAAATACCACATGATCTCACTCATTTGTGGAATATAATGAACAACATAAACTGATGAACAAAAACAGATCCAGAGACAGAGATGCATCGATCTGACTGTCAAACCTCAGAGGGAAGGCAGGAGAGAGTGGGGAGGGGCGGGTAAGAGATCAACCAAAGGACTTGTATGCCTGCATATAAGCATAACCAATGGGCACAGACAATAGCGGGGTGACGGCATGTGCTGGGGGGTGGGAGTGGCCAGGGAGAGGTCAATGGGGGGCGGGGGAGGAGAAGGAGACATAAAAAAATGTATTTAAGTTAAACTGAAGGCATTGGGTAGGTACTAATGCAATCTGACTCATGTCCTTATCCAAAGAGGAGATTAGAAACACAGTCAGCCATGCACATCTGGACAACCATGTGAAGAGGCAGTACGATTATGACCATCTGCAAGCCAAGGAGAGAGGCCTCAGGGGAAACCAACTCTAGTGATACCTTGATCATAAAGTTCCAGCACCCAGAAGTGTGAGACAAGAAATGTTTGTTGTATAAGCCACCTGGTCTATGGTATTTTGTTGTAGCAGCCCAAGCGGACTGCAGAGAGGACTTCTCAGGCTGGCTCTGTTGGGCTGTCCCTACCTGCTCTGCGGCACATTAAAGTTGTATGAGTGGTGATGAAGAGCTTTGCTCTTTCCACTGATTGAACAATTGAAGAGAATTAGTAAAGTGCATTAAAAAGAATTTATATTAGCATAAAACCATTTTCTCAAGTGTACAAGATGAAGTATTGCAATGTCTGCCCAAAGGTTTACGGTGGAAGCCCAAGGGATTGGGGTGGGGCGATGAGGGGAGGTTAAGGAAAGAAGGGCACAGGTAGGTATCTGGAAGCCTACAGACATCTAGTAGGGTGGACAATTCTTGTTTGTTTTGCTACCCAATGTTGAATTTTCTCCATAGTTGGGGAGGAGAGTCCTTCATTGTATGGGTGTGATTGAAATGTGGGCCCAGATTCCCTTTAAAGAAGCTCCTGGGCCCTGGCTGGTTTTGCTCAGTGGATAGAGTGTTGGCTGGTGGACTGAAGGGTCTGGGTTCCATTCCAGGCAAGAGCACATGTCTGGGTTACAGGCTTAATCCCCACAAGGGGATGTTCAGGAGACAGCCAATCAATGAGTCTCTCTCATCATTGATTTATCTCTCTCTTTCCCTCTCCTTTCCTCTCTGAAGTTAATAAAAATATTTAAAAAAGAAGAAGATGACGAAGAAGAAGCTCCTGGCAGCATGGATTAGAGACCTAGGCTCGACTAACTGGATGCCCACACTCAGCACCTCCTGTGTCAGTGGAATGACACACAGAGGACATTCCATCAGTGGGGAAATTCCTCACGGTGGCTGCAGCAAAGTGAGAATCCCAGAGGCAGAGTCTTAAACAGAGTAATAACACAAGATTATGTTGGGGGCGGGACAGGTCCTTGGCTGGGCTTTCTTCCTCAAGTTTTTCCCTGTGCACACCTGGCTTTCCTGGCCTTTGAAGTCAGTTCTGTTGCTTGCAACCAAGAACCCTGCAGATACAATGGCAGAATATTTCCCCCCACCACTGGAGAGTTTTACAAAGTATTACTTTCTAAAAAAAAAAAAAAAAGAAAATGTTCTAATTCAAGCAACCCTCACTCTAGATGCAGGTGAGAGAGGTCACAGAGGCTAGTCATTGTAAAGTTGTATTTAGAAAAGAGGAGAGGAGGGTGAGAGCAAAGACAGGCAGATGCACAGATGAGATGAAACAAACTAAAATGCTTTATGAGATCAATTTGAATATCTCAGCATAAAACTGATACTTTTTGTGGCTTTCTTCATTTAAAGTTGTTTGAATAGTTCTTTTGAAGAAGGCTGCTAATTAAATTTTAACTCTGTTCTTTAGAATACTAACTTGGGTTCTGATTATATAGAAATTGTTTCCTATAGACTAGAGGAAGTTGAGGATGCTCTTTGTAGTTTCTTTAAAATTTATTTCAAGAGCTCTCTCAAATTGAAGAAACCTAATTTTATTATCAATTAGAAACCTCAGCACCAAATTATCAGTGTGCACGAAATAGTGGCTTGGGAGTCAGGGATTTTAGCTGAGAAAACTCAGTTTCTCTCGGTCCAAGTAAGAAATGTGAAGGAAATAATCTCAAAAGCTTCCAGCAGCTCTAAAATTTTGATTCTACCTTAAACTATTAAAAAATATTAGGACATTTACTTACATATTTTTAAAATATATTTTTATTGATTTCATAGAGGACTAAAGAGGGAGAAAAAAATAGAAACATCAGTGATGAAAGAAAATCACTGACCGGCTGGCTGCTTCCTGTACACCCCTTACTGGGGATCGAACCCCAATCTGGGTATGTACCCTGACCAGGAATTGAACAGTGACCTCCTGGTTCATAGGTCGATGTTCAACCACTGAGCAACACTGGCTGGGCAGGACATTTTAAACATGCAGAAAAGTGCTCAAAATTGAGTAACAGACGTAAATGTATCTGTCATGTAGATTTAATACACCTTAACATTTTGCAAGTTTGCTAAGGATTTTCTCTTTTTGTTTTAATTACCATGCAATAAAATACAATAAAACTGGCTTTCTCCCCATCTTTTGGTGTAGAGTCCTATGCTTTTTTTAAATTACCTTTTTTAAAATTGTGGTAGAAGATACATAACGACGTTCACCATCCTAGCCATTTCTAAGTTTCTCACCTTCCCAGCGGAAGTTCCCATTTCCTCTCCCCCTAGCTCCTGGAAACTATCGCTGTGCATCTTTGTGAATTTCAGTCCTGTGAGTTTAATACACTGTATACTGACATCATTGTCCCCACACTCGGGACACAGAAGGGTCTGATCATTTGACCCTGGCAACTGCTAGGTTGCTTTCATCATCCTGGTTTTGTCTTTTCACAAATGTTTTAATGAAAGCATGACTCCGGTGATCTTCTAACAGCGGCTTCTCACACACAGTGTGATGCTTTTGAGGGTCATCCAAGTTTGTTCCTCTGTGTGACTCCCTGTCTCTACAGGTAACCACGGTCCTTACGGTGGTGTGTTTGATTTTCATGGTTATTTTTATAGTTTTAGTGAATACGTATTTAGCCACAAACAATATGTACTTTTTGTTTCCTGTAGTTTTAATTATATATATACGTGTGTGTGTGTGTGTGTTTGTGTGTGTATATATCCTATCTAATAATAGAGTAATATGCAAATTAACCCCACTCTGTTACATAGATGGTGGCAACCAGGGAGCTGTAGTGAGGCAGGAGGCTTGTGTTGCCCTGGTGATGGAGGAAGCCAAGATTTCCACCTGCCCTGCGGGCCCTCTCAAGGCAACAAAGTTTCAATTACAGAAGGTAAATAAACCCCATATACCTGCTTCTAGCTGGCGGTGGCTGTGGCCTCTGCTCAAGGAGGGGCTGGGTTGCCAGGCGCAACCTAGGCTTTGAGTGGGACCAAGGCAACAAAGTTTTCAATTATACAAGTTAAATAAATCCCAGATACCTGCTTCCATCCCGCGGCCATGGCCAGCCTGAAAACAGCCCTCAGTCTCTCATCCAGGCTGGCCACACCCCCATGGGGTGAGGATCCCAACTGGGGGACTTGACCAGACTGCAAAGAGCCATCAGCCCCTCACCCAGGCTGGCCAGGCATCCCAGTATAGACCCCCACCCTGAAGGGGCTGTGACCAGCCTGAAATGCCCTCAGCCCCTCACCCAGGCTGGCCACACTCCCATAGAGTGAGGGTTCCCCCTGGGGGATTTGACCAGCCTGCAAACAGCCATCAGCCCCTCAACCAGGCTGGTATCGAACTAAGGACCCTTCAGTCCGCAGGCTGATGCTCTATCCACTGAGCCAAACCAGTTAGGGCAAGTTTAAATTTTAAATAAATGATGTCATAACATACCATGTTATGGCTGCAAGCTGCTTTTATAACTCACCACCATGGTTTTGAGAGTTATCCATGTTGGTGCCATGCTACTGCTGGGTTATTAAACTTCACTGTTATGTGGTATTCTGTTAAATGAATATGACATATATACATGGGTTTGTCCATTTACCTTTGGATGAACATTTCCCCCATCTATCTCTCTGTATACCCCACCCTGGCCAGCAGTGTTAGGCCCCTCTCCAGAGCCTCCGGTCCCAAAGCAGCCTTTACAGAGGGTTAGAGGCTTAGCCATTACAGAGGCTTAGAAATGCCCACACTGAGGTCATAATGGGGGAAATTCCAGATCTTATCTCTAGGCACCTTGCTTGGTATGCCTGGACAAAGTTTGTTTGTATCCTCCTACTTCTATATAAGCCAAAAGTTTCAGTGAGATCTCAATTTTGGATGTGTTTTAGAATCTCCAAGAGAAACTCTGAGAAGGGAGAGGGATAGAGACAGAGAGAGAATTTAAAAATTAAATCAGGGAGGAGAAAAAATGGCGGCGGTTTAGGCAGACGTATACAGTGACTTGTCCCAGAGCAGATAGGGAAAGCAGCTGAAACGAGTAGCTTCCAGCCCGAATTGGCAGTGGAGATCGAGCTGGGAGACAGCTTGCAGCTGGAGAAGAAAGAAGACTCCTGAGAGAGGTAAATTCAAGGCTTTGGAAAGATATTTTACCAGACCTTAGCCCTGAGGATCAGAAAGGCTCCGCACGGCACTGGCGCCGGCACCCAGCCGCGTCTCCTGAGACCGGCGGCGCAGCGGAAAGAGGGTCCATGGAACTGCTGGTCGGCAGGGGATTCTCGATCCGGCTTCACAATCAGGAAAGGGCTGGGGCGTGCGGGCAGGAGAGAAGGTGCCCCCTCGAAGTGGATTTTACATCTGGGTCCACAGTAAAGACTGAAGCGTGCCAGCAGGAGAGGCACACGCGTGGCCGCAGCCCCTCCCGCCTCTGTGGTCAGAGTCTAACTGCACTGAGCCCCATGCATAAGGCATTGTGGATACAGACATTTACCTGTGGCTGGAGTGTGGGAGAGGGTGCTGGGTTGTGGCATCTGGAGAGAGAGGGGGGTCCAGGAAAGGTGGCAGCGAGTTTGGTGCTGACTCATGCAGTTTGGTGCTGACTCATGCCAGAGCCTGGGGCCTAGGCAGCCATTGTGCCCTGAGGAGATAAACCCTCCCTC